>JAOWAN010047536.1:0-14175 GCA_028566635.1 Lobelia cardinalis
AGAGAGAGAGAGAGAGAGAGAGTGAGAGAGAGAGAGAGAGAGAGAGAGAGAGAGAGAGAGAGAGAAAGACGAGAGCAAGAGCAAGAGCAAGAGCAAGAGCGGAAAAACTTATGCTCTATCTCCATATCGGTGTCAACCATATCAAAGAATCCAGTATTCAGGGGCAAACACCAAAGAACAATTTCCCATTTCATGATCTTGAGCAGAATATCAACTCATACTTGGCTTTATGCAGTGGTAGCATATCTAACCCAAATCTTCTTAGTATAGGGTGCCAAAACCCAAAACTGATTAACCATAGAGGGGTTCTCACTAGTTCTCCCCTACCAAAATTCTCTTGTGCATAATCTGGTATCTGTTCTTTCGCCTAGGAACCCAAATACAAATATCAAAACTTGGCACTAATAGAATCAGCTTCGACCAGACTGAAACCTTGAACTAAAGAAAGCTAGACGTATAAGGTTCAATTCACCAGTCTGAAATCTCTTTGTTCCTATAATAACACCACTGTTAGCAAAACTAATCATAATAAGTAGTCAACCTCAACGTACGCAGTCAAAGAAGAGATCTTATCAAACGATTACCGCGAAAGATTATTAAACAGATAGATCATCTAAAAGTCTGCTCTATCATTGAAATTTCCTAGTTTTGGTAATGCAAGGGCTGATATGTGGAAGCATATAGACAGAAGCTATCACCTCTCTCTAAGGCGCAAGTTGTAGTGAACAAATACGAGGTCGTTTAGCCGCTTATTCTCTAACCAGTTCCTCCTGTTTGCATGAATGGATTCAAACATGCTCCTCCGCCTGTCATAAGGAATGATGCTGCAGCTTTGGCTTAGTATCCTTACAGCTAACCGTTGCAAATGTGGATAGTCAGCTCCATAAAGAGACCACCAAGTAGCTACAAGAACATTTGATCATCACTTAACATGTCCATAAATTAACTAAGAAACACCAAACCAAGATTAATACCTACCTGGAGCCAGCGATTCACGACCAAGCAATGCCACAGGGCGACCGAAATCACCAGCAGCATCCTTGTAGAAATTTATGTGGCTCGTAATTTTAACCTGTGAATCTAGGTCAGGTTCTAAGGTCTCGATGCAATCAAGTAAACCCTTTTGGATCACTTTATCACTCACAAAACTGGGATCGTAAAGTTTGGACGCATTCAGATAGTATCCAGCAGCATGAAGGGGGTTATGGAGTTCCTCCTTCCAAATACGGTTAATAACATTCAAATATGGTATATAATCAGACTCGTGGTTGAATGCCATGATGACACTTCTCTTCGCTTTCTCCATTGCATCATAGATGTGCCCCATTGATGGTCTCTCTTCACAAACTGAAAGATATAAAACAGTACATAATGGCTCTGTGACCCTTAGCGTGTTGTCACACAGAGACCAAAACTGCAGATCCATTATTATTTCTTCTACCTCCAGCCCAGACATTTGCTTCGACAAAGGCGATTGCGTCCACATAGGGCATGTAAACATCTGATAGAGAGGATCCTTGAGGGATACAATGTTTTGCAGTGTCACAAAGCTGGAAGAAATTGATGTACTTTCCAGCTGCACCAGATCTCTTCCTCCCGTGCTCTTACGCATTAAATCAAGGAGCCAAGCATCATTATAAATAAACTGAGTAATTTTTTTGGCTTTTGTCAAAACCTGATTGATTCCATTCATTTCTCCAATTTCTTTAAGCATTAGGTCTATACAATGTGCAGTGCATGCACTCCAGAAGAAAGTATCATATTTCCCCATTAAGGCCTTACCTGCAGCTTTATAACTGGGTGCAGTATCTGTTATAAAATTTACAATATTATTGGGACCCACCTCTTGAACAATGGTATCAAATAAGATAACCAGCGCCTCATAAGAATCAGTAACATTTGTCAGATCAACGGACTTGAGGAAAACAGTACCCTTGGGACAATACACAAAGAAATTTAGAACTGTACAATCAGCTCTAACTGACCACCTATCAACCATGACTGTACACCCAGTAACCTTCCAAGACTTTCGCACTTCATCGCACAGTTCGCGTGTATATTGAACACTTCTGTCCAACAAGTTTCCCCTCAAGGAATGATAAGAAGGCATTCTATAACCAGGACCTGCAGAAGCAATAGCATCAGCCATCTTCTGGAAATAGTATGAATTTGAAGCGCTTAGAGGTAAACCAGCATCATACATAAATTTCGCTACGGCTATATCCGCCTGCTCAATGTTTTCTTGTGAACCAAAGCCCTGTTCAACAGGAAAAATAGTCACTGAAAGCAATTTCCTTTGGTCCTGATTGGAGGTTCCTTCATTATCCTCAGATGTTATTGCCCTTCTTTTCCTTCCAGAGATTTGCTTAAAAGTTTTCCTCATGATCCCTTGTCCATTATCATCTTCCTTGTCCTTACTCTGGAAAGAGGAAACAATGGATTTCTCACGATTTTTTGATCCTTTGTGCCTCTTAGACTTTTCAAGAACTTTCAAACTTAAATGTCGTCGAATTTGCATTTTAATGTTTTCAGGTACTTCCTCACATGGTGTTACATTTCCCCTTTCCCCAGCTAAGTGCTGCTTTAGTCGGGATATACCACCACCAAGAATAACTTTGTTACAGTACTTACACTTGGTCTTTTGTCGGCCACCATTTATCATATCTCCATGGGCCCAACCTGGATCTGTGGTTCCAGCAGTTGACAAACCCTGGTACAACAAGCATATTCCATTACTTTAAGCGCATGTAGTGCAATAAGACCACAGAAAACCAAGAAACTTGCCAAGCATACATGAACGCGCAATAAATGAACCATATTTTGAGTAAAAGTCAAAAAAATAAAATAAAATAAAATAAATAAAAAAAGGCGTAATGATAGAAAATTTGTACTCACTTGATCGCCCTTGTACGAGCTGGACGAGAAAACATCAAGCAACTCCTGGGCATCTGCTATGAGCTGTTGATCCTCTAAATAAGAACCATTAAACCAATTAAGATCAATGTAACAGAATAAATAACTAATAACAACAACAGTAGCAATACATGACAGTAATAAAGAGCTCCAAACATTATCAACATGTGAACTTTGCTGACAGTTCAATCCATTTAAGAACCTCAAGGACAATACAGTTGGGGGAGGGGGATGCGTAGTACAAATCTCAGTTCTTGCAAAATTACTAGCACTTGCACAGCTACAATTCGCTCAAATGATTGTAAGGTGAAGAAAATGTGTAAGGAATCTCGATCTAACTGAAGAAGCCTAAAAAATGAACATTTGCCAGAAAAAAAACTCTAAGAGTAGGCATTCAGAGTTCAGGCAAGTTGACACCACATCCGGGAATGTCTATAGATGGTTAAGAAGATAGTTCAGCCACGGGTTTACAACATTGGCAAGCTGTAGGCACACAGATCATCGGCAACATTGGATTGGTCAACCAGTGTGTACGTTGTGCAGTTTTGAAATTAGGTATTGATTCAAGAAATAGAGCGCCATAGCAATAGCTTTGAAAAATTAGAAGTAGTTAAGCAGGTGTCGTGGCTCAAGAGAAAAGGCTTAATTGAGCTAAAGCTACCCATAAACACAAACAAACATGGGTCATATGACTAGCATGTGCAGATCATAGTTCCATATGAATCTATGAGCTTTTTACTTAGAGCTACAACAATTGCAGGAAACAATTACGACAATAGATTGCGTAATTTGAGTTGTTCTGTAAATGAGGCAATATTGGAACATTGCTTAACAGGACATACAAGAAGGTACATACAGATACTCAGAAAAACAAAATGCAAGAGTTTCAATTGAGGACTGGCAAAGATTGGGATTAAAAAAATAAAAACTCGAACAAATGCATGCATTAATTCAAGAATTATGATTAAGAAACTGGGTCAAGATAATTTTCGTGAAATGCGGAAACCAAATTCATGTCTCAATTATTTGGTTTCCGCATTTCACGAAAATTATCACTAATTTTCGTGAAATGCGGAAACCAAATAATTGAGACATGAATTCGGCCCACATGGAGGTCACGATCTTAGCTTGAACCTCAAGAACGAAGATATATCACTAATTATATCTTTAATGATAGTCCCATCTCTGCTCATAATTGTATTTTTTTTTTTTTAAAGAAATATCAACATAACTTGAATAGCAATATCCTTGGCTAGATTTCATTGTCCTAAAACATGTAACCCTATTTGAAGCACAATCAAGGTGGAACTAGGCTAAAATACAAGAAGGCACTTACAGTTAACACCCCATCTGAAAGTTTCTGAATACACATACACACAACGACGAGTATAGAAACTTCCAAACACACCTAAGAAAGAGGTGCAACCTACTACATTTTTTGATACAGGTTATCAACTCAAGGTTACTAGTATTACGAAAATAGTAGGAAGTAGTTGAAAAAAAAGGTTAACTAAGTTTATTAGAGGCAAACCATTAATCACAGCTTGGGTTGTGATTTTTGCTTCACTCTGTGCTTGTAGATCCTCCAGTGTAGCAGCTAATCCCTCTCTCTCTGGCTCTTCTGACCAAGAATACTCATCTTCTGATTCTTTTGATGACAGTAAAGTAGATGCTTCAGTACCTTCCTGCTGTTGCCTTGCACTCGTTCTTTTTCTCTTTCTTTCCGTCTGTAAGTGATTTCTAATGAGCTCCTTTACTTCCTTCGGAACAGCATCACATCCCTTAATTTCTCCCTTTTTACATGCTAAATGTTGTTTGAAGCGTGTAATACCCCCAGTCAAGCTTCTATGACAATAGTTGCACTGCAAACGATGTCTACATCCCCCTATCATTTTTCCATGTTGCCAGCCAATGTCTCTGTCACCACGCATTTTACAAAGTGCACAGGTCCAGGAGGCCTCCAAACTGTGATCCTGTCTAAGGATATATAGTTAGAGTAACAAAGATTTTAAGACTCCAGAAAAAATCTGGCATATCTTACTATGCCTTTCAACTAAAAAAAGGAAACATTGCATTTCTCTCGTTTCTGCAACAAGTGGAGATACTTGATCATATCACTGCACAAAGAGGACAAGAAAATATATAAAGTCGGATGTACATTAATGCAACTGTTCAGGAGATGGGTCTAATCACAAAGCAGTACAAACTACAATCCATCACCAATTGTATCATATTGCATGCAAACTGTGCACATGTACTCAACAAATATCATAGCACGAATACATCTCAGATAAAAACTAAGCTCAGTTATCTTCTGAATCCAACATTATAGCCCCGGGTTACCATAATATTCAAGCTGTAAATCAAAATTCATTTCGACTTGGTGCTTGGAAGACTTTCCAAAACAACCTGATGTAAGGAAAGAACAATATATCAGACAAGAGGTTGAGCACAGAGATTGTTAAGAAGAAACTATATTGGAAAGATAGAAAATAAATGCAAAAAGAGGCGGACCAGGAATCCACCCAAAAAAGATACATATTCAAAACTAAAAACCTAAAAGAAATTTTGCACAAGGCCAAAACCAAAACAAACTAAACAAAGCTGCCCACCAACTCTTTGCCAAGTCTGATGAGGCAACCAATGAAAAGCTCTCCGGCTCAGCCCCCATAGAAAGCCTGGCTTATGAAAATGCTAGCACCTCGCTCAATGCATATATATTCCTCAGCGGACTGAAAAAAGCACTCCCCAACAGAACTCCAGCATCCCCCCCCCTCCCTTGGAACCAAATCCCAGGTGTCTAATAATGCACATATCATTGACCAAATGAGGAGAAACACAGGTTTCTCCTTTACCGCAAACAAGGCACAACCATATATGCCAATCAACAGGGCAATGCAAAAAGAGGTGATTGTGAGTCTCGTTTATACCCATCCACATAAAATACATAATGCATACATACAGAAATAAGGTCTTATTCGGCCTCCACTCTGTCGTCAATCATTAGTACTTAGCCAGTTAACAATCACAATCCAAGCAAAGACCTTAAACTTAAACGGGACCTTGGACTTTCAAAATGAATTTCTAAAGAGAAATGAGGCTGAATTTGAGGGCAGATAACGATATTCGTGAAGATTTAGGTGTAAACATACGTGTACCCTCTGGGACCCAATACCGATAATTAACATGCTCCAAGGGATGAAAAGAAGAAAACTGAAGTAAAAGGGTGACAATGTCCGAGGAATCTCAAGAGAACATCATCACCCTCCTTAATCAGAAATGAGGAAATAGGAGCATCATGAACACTTGAAATTCAATAAAACCAAGGAAAGGATAAATCAAGAGAAGGTTCCCCTATTCAATGATCCTCCCAGAAATGAGCTTTATTCTCAAATCCAGCACACACCAAAACTGAGGAAGAAATAAGTGATAGCAGCTATGTATGAACTTCCACTGACTTGAATAGGTAAGCGAAGAGCTACTAGAACGTTCCACCCAGTTCTTCTATATGCACCAAACTTGCTCCTAATAACCTCATGCCAAAGAAAATAAGCTTCCAACCAGAAAGCCACAACCACTTAAGCAACTAAGGAGATATTCTCGAACAAAAAATATATTTCAAGAATGAAAATTTGCTAGCAAGTAAGTTTTTAATGCATTTTATATGTTCTTGCACCCTAGGGGACAATAGAATTGAACTAAAACAAATGCAAATGTCAAGTACTAATTATAATAGCAATCAAAAATCCATTAAGTGATTACATTGTCACTAGTTGGCTACTTTTACACAATTCATGTTACTTCATTAACATTAGCATATGAGAGAACAACAAAAGCAATGTGCCATTTTTCTGCCTCTCTTTTACACAGATAGACTAGTTTCACGAGAATGAAGGCAATCACGTGCCCCAAATACTATTTCATCCATTCAAGTTAAAGAATCTTCACGTGAAAAGCCAAACGCCTCTAGGAATATAACAATGCACTTAGAAATTAACAAGGGTTATCAAATCCCGACTCCATCATCTCACCTAACAAGTTGAATGACAAGTTAGTCCATATGTGTCCACCTCATGGCCTCTCATGTGCTATAGTGACCGATGAATGGCTAAAATTAACTGATCCGGGCATTAAATTCTAAAGAGGACACATGGCCGGTCCGAAACTTGTGCATTAACTTGTCGGTTGCCCGAAACACAAATTCTCAAGACATATCCAACACACGTCAGTACATCCGCTCTAACTGCAAATCTTGAAAGGGAAAAGCTAACAAATGCCCCGAGGGAAATGACCCATCTTATAAAAAGGAAAGCTTGAATTCTTAGATGAACCAAATAGCAGAGAAATGAACTACATAAACTTGCTCATCAAATAAATATCAAACATATTTAAATCTCATCAAATACAAAACAAAATTGAACAACCCAGAAAAATCAACAATGTTGCTGGCTAGTTTGATCAACTTTAGAACAAGCATATAAAATCAAAACAATTCAGAACAAATAATCACAAATCTGCACCAAGAAATGGGGAAAAAAAAGGGAGAACGTGTGCTTACTATCCGAAACGAGACAGATGATGCGGAATTGGGTTGGTAACAGAGATTTGATTCAAGGAAAGCAAAAGGGTGATGAAGCAGAAACGATACGGATTTTAGAGTAATGGAAGAAACGAAAAGAAGTGTGTGCTTAATTAACTGTTACCGTTGACGATGAAGTTACCAAAGCGTTTCGGTTCTACCAAAAGGAAATGCCCGATTCAGTCCTACTTCGGATCCCGATATCGTATTTTATCCCTTAGTGTACAGGAAGCCCCTCAACTATTGGGGGTAATTTGTGCCGCTCCCATGAGGATTGGCCAAATCATTAGCGTCCACCCTTGTAGTTTGAGGACTAACAGCTTTATAGATGCTTCCGTCCAAAGCCTTAAAAAAATTGTTACTTTTAGGGTGTAAAGATCATTTTTTTTTTTATCAAGGCATGAATTACCAAACAAAATAAAATAAAAATTTAGAACCCACCCTTTGCCCTTACTAGCAGGGTCACCGGACTAGCACCACCTTCTCCATTTTTCCTTTTTTTTTTACCGAAAAAAAGTTGTTTCATGAATTATATATAAGCCCAAAGAGCATAATACCTTAGTGATAAAGTTGATTTGACACCATTAAAAATTCATTGCCTTTCATATTCTCACCAAATAATCAATAAAAAGACCCACAAAATTACAAACATCAACATGAACATTGTTGACCATGTAAATCTATCTCTAATCAATTCGATCGAGATATGTTATTGCAAGGCTTTTGTTCTATTGCAATCACTAGGTAAATCTATTTCTAACCAATTTGATCAATATATATATATATATATATATATATTATTGCAAGGCTCTAGTGATATTTGGCAGTGACATAATATATATCTTTGTGCGATCTCCTTAATGATTATACATTATTTAACAAAACTCTTAACTTTTAAAGATAATTACAGCACCAAGCGTAGTGGGGAAAGAGACACAAGATTAATAGTGGCAGAGGGTGAGGGTGAGGGTGAGGGTGAGGGTAGGGTGTGGGTGAGCTTGGATTTAGTACCTGTGGACCGAGATCATCCTTGAATAATTATAAATTCCACGTTGTGAATTTTTATTTTGTAGAAAATTAGGTCTTGGTTTGCTTATTCTAACCCTCGATACGAAAAAAATTCAATGGATTCATCACAACACGCCATCATGGTAAAGCAATATTGACGCTTCATAAAAAAAATATGACATGTATAAGAGTTTCAACTAATAACCTCCTCCCCATTTCCCATTTTAGGGTAGTATGTGACACTTCACACCCACTATCCTGACCATTTAGATCATTTTGCTACATCGTAATATATAACTCTGATTATGTGGTGTGACAGACCTAACGATTAATTTATCCCCCCCTCCTCCAACACTCCACCCAATAATTTCGAAAAGGCCACATTCAAACACATGGCTACATAGTTACAAAAAAATAAATCACAAAGGTTAGTTATAGAGACATAATTGAATGGAATTTATTTTTAAGGATACACATGAAAAATTAAAAAGGATAAATGACTAAACTCTTGAGTACTGATGTTGTAATCCACATTGATATATCTTTTTTCAATTTCTAACTTATAAATTTTGATCGAGTATTTTTACCTTACCAGCATCCCACTTCATATATTGTAAATGATTAATCAATTAATCTGGGTGGTAAAATAATTTACTCCCTTTCACTGCCTACTCGGATCTAATATTGTCTTGTGTCATCGAATGCGGTGACTATTGAGCACATCCTTCAATTCATCGTAACATATGGATGCACTTAAGGGAACTAGAACATACCATTGTGTCAATCAAAACCAAGGGAAGCGAAAGGAAAGTAGATTACTTAGCGACGATTTTAATACTTATATGTAATACAAACTTGCAAGAACACTCCATAGTATTAGTAGTCAAAGTTTAGGGGTGGAAACAAAGCATAAGGTAATCTTGGGGATGGTCAATGTAAACCAAACCCCACTTCACCGGCAAAAGGTAGTTAGTTTACTCCTACTAAACCATGTACAAATCCGTCAACTCTAGAAAGACGATAGACATGCGAGGTGGTGTGGCTCTTGGGTGTCGTCGCATGCTCGCTAAGACTCCATCCCGTTCCTCATCTTCTACTCCGACGCCGGCTCTGTCACGGTCACCGGCATTCAAAAGTCTCAAAAATGTTGATGCCCCTGACGTTTGGAGACCCTGCGGCCACTGTTTCCAAGCTCGGGAAGATGAAGGTGATGGAACATTTTTTGTACGTTCTTGGTTAAATTGATATCGGCATTGGTTACGATAGTTTTGTTTTTAAAAATGGAATTTGTGGAATTAAGAAACTGAATTCTTGTTGGTTCTATCTGAAGCCTGTTTTGGGTAAAATGATGAATCTGAATTTGTTGCAAGACCCGCTTTTGAATTACGACACGTGTAACTTCGTTCATATTTTTCTATTCCAGGTGATTCACTAACCGGTAGATTTTCCGTATTACAGCTTGACTATTTTACATTTGAGGGTTGGTTTGAAAAGTTATTTGTCTAAAATGATTGTTGTTTTCTTCTTCTTCCATTTTGTGTGTGTGTGTGTGTGTGGGTGGGTTTGCTTTTGGGTCGTTATAAGAAACGGAGACTCAAGAATTTGGGGCTTTTGCTATGCCTATTTTCTTCCTACAGTTTCAGGGTTTGTGCACTACAAACTTAAAGGTGACGGGCGGGGTTGGTTGGTGTTGGTGGTTGCAAAAGAAGTAATGGTTTGCGAATTGGCAACCGCTTTTTAGTTTGTTTTTGGTTTATGGAGGTGCATTTGGTTGAATGTAATGAAAAGGATCCTAAGGGTTGAAGAAACCTATTTCAAATGGTGGGCAAGCTTGCAGAGGTTGCTGTTATTGAAGGTCGGTCAGTATCTTGAAGAATTGATTAGGAAATGGGTTTCATCTAAGGATGACCTTGATGGGAATGAGTTATAGTTTGAATTATAGTTGTAGACGAGGTTCTCGTACTAACTGGAATAAGGGGATGATTGTAGTTAGAGATTATTTCCTTGCTTGGTTGAAGGCAGACACGAATTGCATTGAGGAAACCAATCATGGGTTAGGAGTAATAGTTAGAAATCCAATTCTAGTAAACTGGGGAGAGATCTGGAATGGTAGTAGGAGTGGCAATTTGTTACCCATGGGTTTATTGGGTTTATTAGATTTATGTAATTTACTTTTTAAACAAGTTCAAATCTCTTTATTATCATTCTTTTCAAAGAGATAAAAAACTTGATCAAGAAAACCCAATAAATCCATGGGTACAAAATTGCCGCCCCTAAATTGAAGGTTTCCTTTGTTGCGATGTCAATTAGGAACAGACTGATGGGCTTGACAGATGCATCTCCAAGGATGAATCAAGTACAATCAAGATACTGATAAAAATAAGAACCATGGTTTACATGAGTTTCCCTTGGATTATTTCCAATCTGGGATGCAATTAGGGCTGATTTTAATAGGATGGTGACCCCTGATGGAATGGATTTTAGGGTATACCATGTAGACTGCTTTCAAATTAATAGGTGTATTTCACCAGGATGAATTAGCTATCCTTTTTCACGCGTATTGGGATTTAACTGCAAATTATTCTGCTATATATGTTTGGCCTTTTGTTTGGCAATTCTATAGTCCTACTTTTGCTTGCATATAGTCACATGTCATCCTTCTGCAAGTTTCGTTCGGTTCCATTTTCTTTTACTTTTATGCTGACTTCTTCAGTGTGATGTGTGCACAAAGCAGCTAATGAGCAGACTGCTGCAGTAATTGATGGGAAGTTAATTGCCAATGATATCAAAGCAGTTGTAGCTGGAGAAATTTGTAAGATGAAAAATGCAATTGATAAGATACCTGGATTAGGTGTGATTTTGGTGGGTAAAAGAAGGGATTCTTCATCTTTTGTTCGCATCAAGAAGAAAGCTTGTGATCAAGTTGGGATTGCATCAGTAGTTGCAGAACTGCCTGAAGATTGTAAAGAGGATGAGGTTCTGAACGTTATTTCAAATTTTAATCAGAAAGCATCAATACACGGCATAATAGTTCAACTTCCGCTACCCAAAGTAATTTCTACACTTCCACTCAAGTTCTGTTTTCTGATAGTTTCTTTTAACTTCGTCTCTCATATTGAGGGAGAGAGATGAGAAATTTAAATATAACTTGAACCTGAGACTTCTTTATATGCTTTGGGGTTGAAATTTAGCACACTCTATATAACCAAATTGTAATGCGTATCTTTAAAGAGGTAAGACTTATGTAACTAATACATCATATGCACTACAATCAACAATACTCTTCTTTGTCTTCTAGTATTTGCTCTGGTTGTTGCTCTAGTGTAAAATTCAACGAATTGATTGCATTATGATAAAGCTCTGGTGGATGTCATCATGACACCATGTACATTCCTTGCCTAGTCGCCTTGCCTCCAATTAGTCTATTTCGTTCCGAGTTCAATCTATCAAGTTACTGACTCTTCTGGAGGAGAGGCCCTAAAAACATATATCATGCTTCAAGACTCCCACACATGCTGTACATCAGGACCAAAGAGTCCATGTGCCAATTCATGCATTGACGACTCGAGAGAAATTTTTTTACGAGGGTAACTCGAACCCAAGACCTTGGTTAATCACTTTTAGTAGACAATGTCAACCTACCAACTCTTCCGAAAGCTTAAGTTATTAAATAAAAGGTATGGACAATGTATATTATGCCACCCATCCACTTTTCAGAGAGTTTGACCAATTGAGCACCAATATACAATTTGTATTTCACAGAGTCCATGGATGTAATTTTCTGCTCTTTTTTTTTTTAAATAATGCCGAGAGCGGCTACAAAGTACTAGGAAATAATGCCTATATAGGCTAGACCAACAATGCCTCCATCGAGGCTTGAATCCCTGACCATAACAACAATAGTTGTCTCTAACAAGACTAGGATACCGCTAGACCAAGTTGTCTTTGGTTGTAATTTTCTGCTCCTTAGTGATGAATTGACCATATATAACCTGAATAATTCCCTGATAGATCCGATCTGGGCTTGGTTTATGACAGCTTCCTAGCTTATAGTTCAGCATCCTCATGAGGGTTCGACAGATCAAGATCAAATTTAAATTTTTACGATAATAAAGGACCTTATTGGTGGTTCTAGTTCGTACATGTTTCTGGTGGGACTTTCAATGCGTTGTGCATGGTAAAGAAGTTTGTCCCACACAACACTTGGCTCCTACATTGCCAATCGAGACCACTTTGATACCATTTTAGATTACTAACTTTTAAGCTGCTACAAGGAGGGCGTAACAATGTAATTTATGCATTAATATATTCCTTAAGCTCATTTTGATTCCAATTACATGTGGTGAATTGTTAAGACTCCTAATAACTTCAGTTCATAAGATTTCTATTAATAAAATTGTCTTGTCAACGATCTTCCCGTTACATTTCAGGTTAGAATGTAATTTTCTATGCCTTTTCTAGTTTCCTGGTGCCTCCTGGTCATAGCCTGCAGTCCTGAGTTTTTGTCGAATACTTTGTTCAAAACTGTCCACCAATCACCTGCCTATATGTTTTTGAAAGTTTGATGTGATTGATTTTGGAATTTTGGATTACGTAACTAATCTGATTCATACCCTAACACACTTGTCCCTGTTGCAGCATTTGGACGAGGATAAGATCATGAATGCTGTGAGAGTGGAAAAAGATGTAGATGGCTTCCATCCCATCAATATGGGGAGTCTTGCCATGAGCGGAAGGGAGCCACTGTTTATACCTTGTGCTGCTAAGGGTTGTATTGAAGTGCTAATCCGGTCCGGGATCGATATTGTAGGTAAGAAAGCAGTAGTAATTGGGAGAAGTAAGATTGTCGGATTGCCCACTTCCTTGCTATTGCAGGTAATGGATGCTGTAAAAATGTCTGCTAAGATATGATTATATTAGTTATCAGCAGAATGTATCTTTGATGTGCAGAGGCATCACGCGACGGTCAGCATGGTGCATGCTTTCACAAAGAACCCAGAGCAAATATCATTGGGAGCTGACATTGTGGTTTCAGATATTGGAGTTCCAAATATAGTAAGAGGCCATTGGCTAAAAGCAGGTGCTGTTGTAATTGATTCTGGAACAAATCTGGTTCAGGTATAGGAAAATTTCCCTATTGATGGTTTTAGGAGTCATCAGGGTATTGGGGTGAAAATAATAAAATCTGAGAATTGAATAAAATGAGATGTTCATTTTAGTTGACTCCTCTCCCCTCCCCTCCCACCCCCCCCCCCTTCTCCCAACAAAAAAAGTCCTATTTTAACTATATTTGGCCAATTTTATTTAAACTTGATCAAACATTTATAGAAATTTGCTTGTTGCGAATTTAAAAAGTTTTCATTGATAATTTACTTGATATATTTATAATGATTGAAATTTCAGAATCTGCAACATAATAAATGTATTAGACTTATGTTGAATTTTCTAAGGCTCAGATCACAAGTCGGATATATCACAACATTTGAATATCCCAACATTAAACATATTTCATATATTTTTAATATCTTACTCAAATATCACTCAACGTCACAAATAAATATCAAACACTTTCTATCTACTACCCCTATTCATACACTCTCACAAATCAATTCAAACCTTTTACATCATATTCTCTCTCCTCTCTCCTCACATTCAAACCTTTCACATCACATTCT
>JAOWAN010047547.1:0-14174 GCA_028566635.1 Lobelia cardinalis
ATGAAGCATGTTCGGAGGTTCAAAGTTTAGAAGATATTGTGGGTACTATCATTGAGAACAATGCAGAGGATGACGGCAAAGATGATACGGTGTCTTTGGAGCCTGTTACGCGAAAGGAAGCACTTATGGCGTCGAACACTCTTCACAACTTTATGATACAATACAAAAATACAAGACCTGAGCTATTGGATGCAATAAGAAAAGTTAGAGATGAGCTCCAAATAAACTTGAACTTTAAAGGAAAATATACAACTATTGAATCAAATTTCAATAGAGTGTGATATATTTTTTTCAGTTTCTATGAATTATTAATTTATGATTTTCTTTGGACCAAAAATTTTAAAGGGATCTCCCGAAAAATTATTATCTTATTATTTTATCGAGTTTTTTTAATTTTTTACATTAGTCCAAGTCGGGATCGAACAAATTTATTATTTTAGAGAGTTTATTAATTTACCGAGTATTAATTTAAAGAGTTTCTACTGTAGTAGGAGCAATTATTTGATGGTTCGAACATTAAGAATATTTTGAGTCTGTAAATTTTGAGCAAGTTTAATGATTGATCTGTAAAAATTTTATATACATTATTTTATATAATAATATAATAATTAAATTTTTTATATGTTTAATTTTAAATGATAATTAAATATTTTATATAACCATCATTATTATTTTGGCAAAAGTACAACAAAAATCACTAAATTATATCGATTTTTCACATTTAGTCATCAAACTATTTTTTTTTATTATTAGAGGCCATCGAACTTTTATTTTTCTGTTAAAAGGCCATTCCGTTAATTTTTTGTGTTAATTGCCCGTTAAGTTAAAATAATTGAGGGGTAAAATTGGTACACAACCTGGAATTTGGTTAACTACTTCAATAAAGTTGTTCTCCTATTAAAACAAGTTCTCTCCATTGCAGAGACGACTGTGGAAAACTCCTACAGTGCGACAAATGCAACAAAAATGGAGGTCTCATGCAATTGTGGAAGAAATGCAGTGACGATTATATCATGGACAAACGGTAATCCTGAAAGAAGATTTTGGGCATGTTCAGTAAGTATTTCAATAAACCCTAATTATGTGAATTGATTTTTTTTCATTCAAACCCTAATGTTTCTTATCATTGAGTTTGGATCTATCATTAATGTAGAATCGAAATTGTGGCTTCTTCCTCTGGCGTGACCCACCTATATGTCCTCGATCGGCTGCCATAATCCCGAGATTGATTCGAAGGCTATCAGAGAACAGTGACGGAGAAAGAAGATCAAAAATTCGTGAAAGGATGCTCATTCTCTTCACATTGATATCTTGGTTCATCACTGCTATGTTATTGTTGAAGAAGGGAAGTAATGGAATTAACATTAACAAGTTGGGACCTTGATATGCTTCAATGAAATTTTCTTATTTTAGAGTTCTTTGTAATTTGTAATTGGAGGATGGTTGTAGTTTGTAATAGTTTGTAATTGGAGGGTAGTTGTAGTTCGTAAAGATTACACAAGTCAAAGAGACTTGATTTTGTAATGTTTGAAGAATGAAATGGAATTGTTACTTGGATTAGATAAAAATGACTCGATTTTGTACTTTTGAAGAAGCAATGGAATTATAATTGTTTGGATCCACCATTAAAAATGACTTGACTAGTAAATGTCAGTGGAGCATTTGATCAAACATGTAATGGGCAACTCAACTAGCACCAAGCTGTAGTCAAATGGGAAAATTAATGAAATACATTCACATAAACTTCACAAAAAATCATGTCTTACATTCACATCCAACCATAAGTAGCTCCAAACTGTGGTCAAATTTACCAAAATTGACCAATTTACTTTCACATCCAACCATATCTTCAGAAAACATAACCATGTACTGAAAAACCTAAACTGTGGCCAACTTAAAAAAACCATGTACTAAAAACTTAAACCGTGGCCAAATAAACTCAAAAAAATCAACCAAACTGCATCATTTACACAAAACATAGCCTCCTTCTTGGACTTGTAAACTAGAAACTTTAATCTTTTGACTTTGCCCTTGTTCTTTTTGCCACAACCTCATTTGGTTTTATCTGCCTGAGCCTTTATCCTTTTGGCTTTTGCCTCATTGCTTTTCTCTGCCTTTCTCCTTTGCAAGTAGGTCATAGAAACTTCAACCCTGCCTCCTTTGTCAAACATTCCATTAGGTAGATTAGTGTTATGGCTAGTTGGTAGTGGTGGTAGAGGTGGTGCTGGCTGTGTAACACTAGATCCTTGAGTCAGAGTTAGGTCTTCAGTCTGAGTGCTTCCTTAGTTCTTTTTGGGCCTGCCCCTCTTCTTAAAAACATTCTGTGATGCTTCATCCAATGGTATTAAATGTTTCCTACCTAATTTTGTTACATGCAATCATATGGTTAAATGACATTGATTAAACTCTGCTACTAAAGGTTTAAATTACATGATGAACTAATGATGAGACTTACTACTTTTTTCTGCACAGTTGTTTGGGTTGTTGCATTTCCCTTCACATTCTGTAAATAAAGAGATATGAGGAAACATCTCATAAGCAAATGCATGCACAATAAATAGTGTGGAATGTATGGCTAGTTTACCTTAGCTTGGCCATGACTAGGAGCATTGTCAGATTCACCCTTCTTTGGCCTTCCCCTCTTTTTCTGCAATTAAAAAAAAAAAGATAATGAGCAAGGATTTGAGAACAGTATGTATATTTATTCAAATTAAACTATTGTTCACCTTAGGCTTTTCTGGTTTTGGTCCATCTTGGCCCTTGCATGTTCTGCTGTTGTAGTTTGGGTTGCCACACTTTGTACATGTCATTTGCACACCAGCTTTGCTTAACTTTGTTCCATCTGAAATTTTCTTAGTCTTTTGGACTCCTCAAACTTGTCCTTTCTCCTATTCTTTTTGGGTCTACCAGGTTTGGTATAATGATGAGGTACGTCAATTGGAATGTACCTTATTTGTGGAACCCATAAATTAGGGCCATTAATAGGAGCTACACAGAATTGGTATATCTTCCTCTATGTGTTCGGATGGTATGCCTCATCTACCCATTGTTCTGGTACCCCATTTTCCCCATTCTTCCCCTCCTCAAATATTGTAGCTACATCATGCTTATATGGAATTCCAGGAAGGTCCCATCTCCTACAACTACAAGTTCTCTCCTGCAATTCACAATAACACTACTCCCCAAAACAACCAAGCAACTGGTACTTAGTCCCTCCATTGTATGTAGTAGTAAAATTATCAGCTTCACTCTTTATTTTCTCAAAATTAGCTTGGACTTGTGGGGGCAAAGGACCATGAGACTTCTTTATAACCTTTTGAACAGCCACTATCCTTTCCATCAAATATATTTTAATGGCTTCTAACATGCCAATTAATGGTTTATCTCTACAAGGCACCAACTTTGCATTTATACATTCACATAGGTTATTGTACAACATGTCACACTTAAACCCTGTCCTAAATTGTGATCTAGCCCAGTGCTTGGGGGGGATGCCTAACCACCTAATCATATGCTTCCCTCTCTTCATCTTTAAACTTTTTCATAACATGTGCAAAAAATCTATCATTAGGGGCTGTAGCTGCACTAAATAGATACTCCTTAAACTTCTCCCCTCTAAATCCTGCTTTCTTATAGTTATTGTACATGTGGAATAAGCAATATCTATGCTCTACATCAGGAAACAAACCCTCAACCGTAGGAATGAGACCCTACATATAAATGAAGCAACACTATCAGTTGTGTGATTTAAACTTTGAAATTAAAAGCACTATGCAATTCAGAATTAGTACATACCTTATGCTCATCTGATATAATAGTTCAATGCCACTGGTTGTCAATATCAAGGTCATCTATTAGCAATTCAAGAAACCACCTCCAAGACTGTTCATTCTATGCCTCAACTATTGCATAGGCCACATGATACATTACATTATTTGAGTCGATGCCTATAGCAGTGAGCAATCGACCAGGAAATGAGCCTTTTAGGAAGGCACCATCTAATCCTATAACTTTTCTGCATCCAATCTTAAAGGCTTGCTTCAGTGGTTGTAAGCAAAAATACACTCTCCTAAACCTTCTGCTCTCCTTTCCTGGTTCGGAGTTTTCTAGATCAATATCAATAGTGGATCCAGGCATTTAATTAAAAACTTCAGCACAATAATCCTTCAACATATTGTATTGCCTTCCATAATGACCACGTATTGGTTAATTTTAAAGTCTCCTGTATTGCTCTACAAGCCTTTGAATGTGAGATGTTGATCCCAAAATCTTTTAGTACATCTACAACAATAGACTCCATTGGCTTGGTTGGATCAGTCCTAATGGCCTCCATGTATTCCTTTGCCATGCACTTAGCATCACAATATGGGATTGATTGCACTCATGATGACTATTGTACGTCTTGATCTGCCATGAACATTTATCCTAGCAATTGATGCATGGAATCTCCAAGGACAATCTACATTCCTAAAGCATTCTGCCCTGACCCTTTTACTATCATTATGAGTAATTTCTATTGACCTTCTGCTTCTGATTGCATAATCTTTCAGTTCTCTCTTTACTACATCAACCTCACTAAACTTTCTTCCAACATAGAATTTATCAACAGCTCCACCAGTTGTATATTTTCTAACTGTTGGAAACTTATGTCTAGCTTCCAAGTCACCTTCTTCATCAATTGTGGGTATGCTTTGGAGCTCATCCCAGTTAATTTGTTTAACTACATCTGCATCTTCAATTGGATTAATTATTGGCCTTTCTACATCTTTTGATGTACCTCCCAAATCAATTGGAGGAATTACAGGCTTCTGTACATGTTCTGATGTACCTCCTTGGTCAACTACATCTGGATCAATCCCCTCTTGCTCATAATTTGGATCATACTCAGGAAGGAACTCTGAATAACTATCATTTGTGTCTGGATTGAACTCTGGATCACTATCAGTTGTGTCACTATTGCACACTTTCTTACCCTTCCCTTTCAAGTTTCTAAGCATCCTCTGTTCCTTTATGCTTTCAAACTCTTCATTCATTTCATCATCACTTGCAGACTCTTCTACTTTCTCCCTATTAAGTATATCTCCATCAGCATCAGCATGTGTATCCACATTATATCCACTTAATTAAAGCTCACGCAAGACAGCCTGAAATTCTTCTTTTGCATTCCCACGTCTGATTCTTACGTCCTAAAAAATTTCTTTAAGGATGGAAGAAGTAAGTGTGTCAACATTACTGTCCTTTTGTGGGTCTTGATGTGGGTCATGTTGTGGATCTTGATGTGCGTCTTTTTGTGGATCTTGATGTGGGTCTTTTTGTGGGTCTTCATGTGGTTCTTTTTGTGGGTGATGTTGTGGTTCAACACAAAATTTAAGTTGAGCAGGTTGCAGCACAATATGTGGAGTTTTTTGTGGGGTTGAATTTGGCTTTGTTTGGGGGGAAATTTTAACTTCCAATTGCTCATCCAGTCTTTCAATCTCCTCTATCTCGACAAAAAGCTCAACAAACGATAAACCAACAGTTATAAGACAAAAGCACACAAAACCCTATCAGTGGTTGAATAAAGAACTCTTATTGGACAAAAAGAAAAACCCTATTTTGATTGAATAAACAATGTCTCCTATTATCCAGCGGATAAAACAACAAGATTAAAACACACAACTTACAACAAAAAGAAAAAATTCCAAAGGTACCACACATAAAGAAAAAGTCCCAAAAAGAAAGTCCCACTCCATACACACATAACCTCAAACAGATAAAGAATAATTTTAAAACTTACCATTCATTTCATTCGGCTTGGAGTTGTATTCACCCTCCATTTGAAGGAGCCCTTTGCTGGTGTGGAACCTATTTTTCAACACCGTTGATTTCTATTCACCACCTTCCCTCAATCGACGAAATTCCACTGGTATTCGTCGATCGGCCTTCGATGAAGAACGTAACCCAGAGTGAATTTCTCTCTCACACACCATCGATGAAGATTTGTCCGTCGATCCCAGTCAATTTATTGATCTTTCTCAATCGGGGTTAGAGGGTATGGTTACATAGAGTTTATCGGAGGTTTATTGAAGTAGTTAACCAAAACTCAGGTTGTGTACCAATTTTACCCCTCAATTATTTTAACTTAACGGGCAATTAACATAAAAAAAATAATGAAATGACCTTTCAACAGAAAAATGAAAGTTCGATGGCCTCTTATAATAAAATAAAATACTTTGATGACTAAATGTAAAAAATCGGTATAGTTTAGTGATTTTTGTTGCACGTTGCCTATTATTTTTTTTACGAACATTTTGACCAAAAAATTATAAAAATCTATGAATATGTTAAAATTTATCCTATTCTTAAATATCTTTTCTAATTTCAGTATAGTAGATTGTATTTTTTTTTCAATCTCGTCCACTAAGTTTTTTTTATATATAAATATGTCAAATTATTATTCGTATCTACAAATCTCTAACTCAAATGTAGTCTACTAGATTGGATTTCTTCGTCGATTTCATCCACTAAACTTTTATCCATAAAAATATATCAAATTATTATCCATGTCAAAAGTTTCAGTAATTGGATGTAGTCCACTTGGTTAGATTTTCTTATCCGAATGTAGTCCACATAAATGGAATCCATATCTCAATCATATCACTATATAAATATATCACTACTAAATCATTCACAATCATCAAACTTTCTCTCTACCAATTTTTTTCTGAGTTCTATAATAGCACACAAAAGAATTGATAACTCTTCATGATGAGAAAACCCTTGATCAATGAATGATTAAGAACCCTTTCTCCAACGGAAATGAAGGAACGTTAATTGGTAAGGCTTGGGTGAATGACTAATCAACCCAACAAATTAAATTGTTTGAAGAACTGAATAGATAAGAAGATGAATGCTATTAAACCCCTAAATCTTGATTAATCTAAGAACTCAATAGTGGAATTAATTGCCCAAAAACAAATTCAAGAACAAAGAATTCAGAATAAAGAAAATCTCTCAAGAGAAGTGTCGAACAAGCAAAAGTCTTCACTTTTTAAATCATAAAAACTGAATTTAATTGAATACAAGGGAAGCCTTTATATAGGCTATGAAATTGAAATCCTAAGTTAACTTGGAATAGAAAACTACTAACTAGGAAATCCTAATATGAAAAGAAAATACAATTCAAACTAGGAAACAATTTAACTAGGAAACCAAAATAAGAAACTAACTTAAATAGTAAACCCTTTAGCGACTAAGAAACTAAATAGGAAACCTTGAACGCTAAGGAAACAGGAATAGGCAACCAAAGACGGAATCCTTTATGAAAAAGGTTTCTAACCGAATCATCGCTGAGCATACCGAGCACAAAGATGCTCGCCACCCAAGATGCTCGCATATCAACCTTTAGCCACAAGCTCGCCGGATCTCTGCTCTCTAACCATGCACAGTGATATAATCTGTCCCTCTTTCAGCTCACCAATTTCCTCCCACCTTCTGCTCGCCACTAGCTCGCTAAAGCCAGTGATCAGCTTCCTCGCCTTTGCTCGCGTGACTGGACCATGTAACCTTGATGAGGTCGCTATTGGCCTTGGCGACCACTCATCACTTCATCTGATGATGATGACGACTCTTATGAAATGATGGCAAATATATACTCGCAATATCAATCTCTGATGGCTGCTGCGTAAGAATGTTGTCAAAATACTCACGGAGGAACTTCGTCAAGCCGAAATACAATAAGAAGAGATCGGGTAGGTGCACACAATGTGCCTATGAATAATTACTTTGTTGACCTCCCCTTGTATCCTCCTTCTGATTTTCAAATCAAATTTCGTATGAGGCGTGAATTATTTCTACGAGTCATGGAGACATTGTTCATTTTGACGACTACTTCAAGCAAAAGATGGATGTCGCGCAAAAATCGGGCTTTTCGCCGTATGTCAAGATAACAGTTGCACTCCATATGCTTGCATATAGACACCCTGCTGATGCCAATGATGATTATCTCAAAATAGCAGAGACAACGTCTTTGGTGGCCCTTAAAAAATTTTGTCGTGTTGTTAACTCGGTGTATGGAGATGAGTATTTCGTCAACCAAATAACGCAGACATGGTTAGACTACTTTGAAAATTCGAGGAACGGGGTTTTCATAGTATGCTAGGTAGTGTGGATTGTATATATTTGGAATGAAAAAATTGTCCAAGCGGGTGGGCCGATTTATACACCGGGCGTAATGATCACCCTACGATAATCCTTGAAGCTGTTGCCTCAAATGATCATTGGATTTGGCATTCATATTTTGGACCACCAGGTGCATTTATTGATCTTAATGTATTATATAGTTCACATATTTTCAGTGATGTCCTAGAAGGCACGGCTATGCCCGTTCGGTATAGTGTTAATGGTAGAGAATACAAGCGAGGATACTATCTTGCAGATGGAATATATCCTCGTTGGTCTACCATTGTTCAAGCGATTCCTAATCCTCAAGATCGAGTTAAACAATTATTTACAAGGATGCAGGAGGCTTAACGTAAAGATGTTGAGAGAGCTTTTGACATTCTCCAATCAAAATTTGAAATTATTAAAGGACTTTGTCGATTTTGGCACGAGAAATATATTGCTGAGATTATGAAATGTTGCATAGTTCTTCACAATATGATTGTGAAAGACAATCGCAATGAAGAAGGTGATGATATTGTTGATGATCCATGACGATGCCCCGTGGAGGAGCCACATATTCAGCCTAGTCAAAATCCGATAACTATTATTGAATATCTCAGCAATTACAACGGAGTCACAGATGGAGATCAATACTTTATGCTTCGAAATGATCTCGTTAAACATGTTCACAAAATGTATCGAGATGAAAATCTCAATTTTTAAATTTTAATATCTTTACGTGTCATTGTAATTTTATGCTTTCAATAAATATTAAGTATTTCAATGTTTTATATAAAGAACACTAGAAAATTAGAATAACATAATTAATAATATTAAGTACTTAGCATTCAAACATAAACGATATAAATTTAAAATAATATAATAAACGACATAAATAAAAAACATTCTAATACACGACATAAACTAAAAACAATCTAATAAAGAACATTTAACAAAGTTAGTTGTCGGATGGAGGCAATTCGGGTCGATACACGTCATCGTCAAAGTTTAACGCACGAGAGGTATTTTCAGCGATTATTGCGCGTTGTTGCTCAATCAACCAAGCTCTTCTTTCAGGAGTTTTAATTGAGGACCTACTTGTCATCATAATTTTGATGTCGGTTTTCTGTCCAAATTTCTCTTGAAAATCATCAATTACTTTTGCCATAGCATCAGCTTTCTTCACAATATTATCGATAGTGCTCGCTTTTCCTTTTAGCTTTTTAGCTTTCTTGATTCCCATTAGCCTTGTATTGGTATTTAAAGATTATGGAATGTCTTGAGTTTCTGACAACAAATTCTTCAGTTTCTTCACTTTGGCTTGATAGAGGAATCAAATTTAGTGTCATATTCGCATTTGGGGAGAACTAAACTTCAATTATTAGCCTCCATTTTTCCCATATTTCAAAATAGCCCAACAATAATCTTCATTGAAATTTTTCTTTCTACTCTGGCTATAAATGAGTCTTGCGTCATCCATCTACAAAAACGTAAAATTTCGTTAGAAACACAGTATATTAATTATTAATTCATAAAATACTTTGTAAAATAAAATAAGATAAATTAAAACTCACGTAATCATTAGCATTTACTCCGCTTCTTGGCCTCAAATTTGCTTGTGCAACACACTCCGTAAACCTTGTACAATTCGTATTGATTACTGTCCAACGAAATTTAAGATTTTTTGCTATTCGATGTTCGTTTCCATTCGAACGAAACTCGTGAAATTTTTCTTCAATTCGACCCCACATAGTTTTCTTCGATTGGAACCTTCCTATTTGCGAATTTTCAGTAATATCGATGAAAAAATAACATAAATCTACATCCTCTTCCTTGATAAAATTTGGACCTTGGAAACTTGCTCCGATATTTTCCATAATTTCTAATGCTAATAATAAAAAACATTAAAAAGAAATTAAATATAATTAACAATTATAATATAAAATAAATAATAAACATAATTTAAGAATTTAATATAATTTATGAACAACAAAATGAAGATAAAAAAAAAAAAAAAAAAAACTGAAACAAAGTAATGACCTACTTACCGTTAAAAAATAAAAAACAATGTAATATTTATTACTTTTATTGAATTAAACCTAACAAATGTAATTAAAAAAAAAAAAAAAAAAAAAAAACATCTAAGCCCTATCCTGTATCCACCGCTTCCCTCAATTTCCCCAATAAAATCATTCACCTAGTTACAAATTTACTCCCCCCTTCCCCCCCCCCCCCCCCCCCACAAAAAAAAATACACATCCAACCTAACTCGATCTCCTTCTCCAACATAAATTGATCTGTTCTTCTACCTCTTCTCTCACCGTGACTTTAAATCTTTATCCATCAAAATAAAAATAGCATGATGTTAGTCACCTTTTTTATTTCTGCAAGACTGCAAATTGAAAAGAAGATAATGGGAAATTTTTATGGCTTTTTGCTATCGGAGCTTCATCGATTGAGCAACAGAGTTGGAAAAACAAAGAGAAGATTTTGGAAGTGAAGTTGAAGAAGAATATAATTAGTTATTTATCACCTTTAATATTACCGTTAACTTTTATTTGAATTATTTCCGTCGGAACAACTCCCTATTTTTTGAAAATCTTTTGTTTTTATTTAAAAATTATTTCTTGTTCTTGATGGGTCCCACTTAAATGGGCTGTAAAATCAGTGCTAAATGTAGAGATGAATTTGCAGACTTTGGAAGAGTTGCTAAATTTGAAGATCCAAAGTTTTTACCACTGTGGGATTACTTTTGCATACGAGTCGGCAAAGTTAGAGTTTTTCGAGTTTTAGGGACTCCATTGAGGATGCCATAATCATTATTGTGTGATAATCGTTATAACAATATGATATTCTACAGAGAAGTGTAGCACCATGTTAGAGCAACTCAAATGCGAATAGTTATATCATATGGTAAATGGCATCAACTGCCATTTTTACCCTTTTTACCACAAAAATTAAGCTTCAATGGGAGATTGGGAGGGGTATATACTATGGTAAAATACCCTCATCTACATTTTAGGGGTAGATATACTCTCAACTAGATCTGGAGGTAAAAGGAGGGAGGAAGGCAGTTGGAAGTGGCGGGAATGAACGAGAAGAAAATTTAGGCTAAATATTTTCAGTTGTTGGGAAGAAATAAATGTCCAAATCTACTAATCTACCAACATTAAATTAAGAAAAAATTTGTGTTATAAAATAATGTACCTCTTCAATAGAGAATCCACACCAATCAGTCTTCTTCTTTTCCTCTTGGTTCTCTTCTATTTTCAAAGCTTCTTCTCTTGATTTGAAGGAATCAAAGGTATAATTTTGTTATAAAGTCTAAAAATTTGAAATTTAAAAATTTAAAAATCTAAATTTTTATTTGGCAATTTAATATTTAAATTCAAATAGTTCATTTTAAAATTTAAAATTTAAATTCAAATAGTTCAATTCAAAATTTTCATTTAATTTTTTTATTAATATTAAATGATTATAAATAATACTCCCTCCGTTTCGTTTTTATTGTCCAGTATTCCATTTAGGGAAGTTTCAAAATAATTGTCCCCTTTCCTATTTGAGAATAGGACAAGTGATTTACATCCACAAATTCCATTTGGACCCACTTTTCAATTTATCATGTCCACAAAATTTACTTTTCTTAAACATTGTGCAAAAGGGAAGTGGACAATTAAATTGAAACGGAGGGAGTAATTATTTACATTTTTAAATCGACATCTATCATTTAAATACGAATAAATTGATACCTTTTCTAATTTACTCTCCCTCCATTGAAATTGCACATTTTTTAGATATGTATATTTTACTTTTTGGAGGGGTAAATGGAGTATATATCTTTCCAATATATCCCTTCCTATTGGAGTTGCTCTTAGAAAGTCGATATATATTTATATAAAAAATAAATAATAATTTGGCTATTGAACTATTATTTATTAATTAATTTAGTCACTGATGAATTTTTGTATTTTTTTTATCACTAACATTCTCTTTCGCAATTTATTTAATCATTCTGAATATTTAAAATTTAAATAAAATAGTAAATATTTTGATATGCCTATTTTATCGCATTACTTATGAATTTCGTTAATATAGGATGGTGCTAAATAATGCCCATAAATTTCTGATTATCGTCCCGTTATACCAAAAATATCCCTGAAGAAAATAAATCTAATCACTGTACTCGCTACAATGTATCATCCCTTCTGATTGTGTTAAAAGTAAGAATCGCTGGTTGGCATTGGAAGGAGGCCTTGATAAGCCAGCCTATTGTGTGCGGTGGTTGATTACATTTGGAGAAGCCAGGGGTCTCCAAATCTATGTGTCGATTTTCAATAGAAACATAACCTCCCTTTAAATAAAGGGTTAACAGATTGTTCAAAGGCAATAGTACCAAGAGTGTGATAGATTAGAACATAAACACACCTCACAACTTGGTGCGTAGCCTGAAAAAATGCCAGGCAATATGGGCAATTTGTCCACTAATAGGAGCAGAAGTTGTTGTCTCATTCTTTGTAAATCACATAAAGTGCGATGAGCTTTTAGCATGGAATCACAAACCGATTGAATCCAAGAACAGAATGAAGAAAATTGGAAGGATATAGCGATTGATTCCTCTGACTTTCACCAACATAAAGCGAGAGAGAAGCGCCATAGATTTGAGATTTTTTTGAGCAAGGATATTTTTGGTATTAGAAGGACGATATTGAGAAATTTAGGAGCGGCGTTTAGCAACCCACTTAATATAATTAATGGTTATGGTTTGAGGGATCTAAAACAGAAAGAAAAAAAAAGGATATTAATTGCTCCCGACAGTTAATCCAATTCTAACAAGGGTTTGAAATTTATTTTTTGTGCAACAATTAGTCCAATAGCTCCTGTGTATGAACTGTTTCATTTGTTGATGATTTTTATAAATGTTTCTGAACGTGAACTCGTTAGAATTTGACTCACCTCATTTTCAAACACTTTTATGTGCTCTTCATCAAACTGTAAGAAGGCAACGCTCTGCGCACTTTGGTCCGTTCAGTCTGCCGATTTCAAACACTTTCATTCTTGCATCTCTTGGCCAACACTTTCATGTCTGCCGCCCATCTCATCTCACTCCACCCTTAAAACACAAATTCACTTCAGAAAAAAAAATCTAACTAACAAAAATAAAAATAAAAAACCATAAAAAAACATGAAACAAAAATATGTGAACACATATCATGAGATTTTTATCGGAGCTTCCAAGGCTGCTGCGGCCATTTGATCGAAGCTTGGCGGTAGTGGTGTTGTTCACACTGGCGGTGGTGGCGGTAGGTCGAAGGACGGTATGGTAGGTATGATAGTTTGGAGATGGCAGACTATTTTCTTTTGAAGTTCTTTTGTTTTGAATTTTTTCTTTTAGATCCCTATAACAATAATCACAAGTTAAACTAATATCAGTAATGAGTAATGAGGGTAAAATAGATATATAAAATTATTTATAATTGTACTTAAAACCTAGCTCGTTGGAAAGATTAAGTAGCGTCACGATTGTTACAAACGCAGTTGATACTTTCTTTGAGGAGGAAAAACCCTAGAATGGAAACAAACTAGCAATGTCGTTTGGGAGATTTGAGAGGTTTGACTACTGGAATTGAAAATAATTTTGGAAAAGATTAAGTCCAAACATTCATCGATTAAGAGAGGAGGATATTAATGCCTTTTGACATGCCAAAGGGTAATAATGTCTTTTTATTGTTTTTTCCAATTTACATGCCACTTCAGCGATAACTCAGCGCCACCTAAGATTAGTGTTGTTATTACTAATACATTTTTTTCATGTTTAATCATCAAAATATTATAATTTAGTTCGAGGTTATTTATGTTAGTAATTTGAACACTCATGATCATTTCGTCACTTTGACCATTAATCTGGCATTAAATTCATTTTTTTCAAGGGTAATGATCGCACTGTCGTCGGTGCTCAAAAAGAATAATTTTAACCTACTTACTACTAGCACTACAATGAACTAGTTTAAATGTATATAGCGGTAAATAGGATG
>JAOWAN010047566.1:0-14172 GCA_028566635.1 Lobelia cardinalis
TCAACTGTTCAACTTCTTAAAGGTAAGGGTATATATGGAAAGCTACATCAAAGCTTAAAATGTGTAGTTTTGGCAAACGAATGGGAGAATATACAAAGATACATAAGGTGAAGCTGTGATGAATGATGATTGTATAATAATTGTGATGGCAAGGAATACTTTCACTAAGCAATAAAATGTTTTCATAGAACATCATAGAACAATAAGATAAGTATACTTGACCATGACATTTGACAGGCCAAGCTATTATTCTCTTGGACCGAAGCACCAGATGAAGTGGCTAGTGAGTGCGAATAACAAACATTCTGAATCAAATAACCTCAAAGGCTCTTTTTGTTCCAAGAAAAATGCGAGTTAAAAAGGAAGGTGAAATTATCAGAAAAATAGAATGAATCTTTACACTTGGTTGAAATAAAGAGTGATTAACAATGTGTTTTTCTTTTTCTTTCTTTTCCTTCCCATTTCCATGGTATTCTCAAGATTCAAATAAAGGTATTAGTAAAGCAATGTAATCGAGGTGGAAGCTTTAGTATGGATTACCAGAAGCGTGTGTTCAAACTGAGCACTTCGTTTGCCATCCGCAGTAACGGCAGTCCATCCGTCAGGCCACATCCGATCACGCCAAACTCCTGCCATGGTGATAGTTTTAAGAAGTCAATAGCAGAGAATGGCATCATGCAATAATAGACCAATTCTGTTCACAATACCAACTTACCAGCATTAATCATTGGTTCAATTGTGAAGGTCTGTCCAGCCTTCATCACACCAACAGCTTTATTTCCTGCCTGGAGTTAAGGTCAGCATAAAAATGTCCAGCAACAGCCAATGATTAAGCATAGTGCATTTATTATGTGCATCCCGATCTCTGTCATCCTTTCAAAATTTTCATATAAAGGTTTGTAATGAAAAATTATTAACATTGAGGATACTGGTATAGTGGGGAATGTTTGGTGCACAATGGAAGAGCTCTCCAATACCATGGCCACAATACGATCTGACCTATATAGGAGGGACCAGAAAAATGTTAATCAACTTTCCCAGTTGGGGGGGAGGGGGGGGGGAGGGAGGGAGGAAGAGGAGAGGAGAGGAGAGGAGAAATTCTGAAGAATATACTCACCACAGATAACCCAGACATTATTGCATGACGGTTAACGACTTCCCCTATTTCCCGAAACCGTACTCCAGGTTTAACTGCAACCAAATTCATAAGTAATAATCCTTAAAAGTGTGTGGCTTCAACTACCAGGGAAAAAAAAAAGAGAATAAGGGAACAGTGTCAAATTTCCACCCCTAAAGGATGCACTTAAAAAAAGTAAGACATTGAGCTTAGATCTTTGATATTTCACAGCATTCTTGTATGCTTCCAAAGCAATCTGACTGAATAACAATAAACGTGGGTATTGTAGAATCTAATCTTTAGCAAAAAGAAAAGTAACGACGTTCATGTTAGAGACTTATCAGCCCCAGAAATTACATAATACTCCACCCATCTCGTATACATTTGGCAACCTCCTTTTGATTGCCTAAAGTTTTTGGCCAATAGGAGATTCAATGAACATTAGTTAACTAATTTCTCATTCTCTCTCTAACCAGGTTAAAATAACTCACTACGTGCATAAATGGCATTCTAACTAAAGGATATAAGTGAGATTTTATATTAGACAATAGGTGTGGCTGCATAAATATGACCGGCCGATATTTGAAGGAGAATTAAAAGTATGTGCAGCAAATAACCATCAGGAACCACCCCGTAAAATCTCCATTCTCTAAACCACAGTAACTTTCTTATTGGTCCTCTAAATTATATGAATAAATCCAACAACTCAGATTAACGAAGAAAGAGCATGTCCCATTACAAATCACCACACATACCAATTGATATTGCCTTCTCCAAGCACTCGTAAGTACATTGAACCAGTTGCTTAGAGGACTCATCGACATTTCCAACAAAGAATGTTTCATTCAGATCACCTACAGAGTTGAACCAGGAGCAAGTGATTCAGCTACTCATATGCTGTTTGAGAAAGACTAGATAAAAAGGCTGCTTACCATGAACACCTTTATAATATACCGTTACATCAACATTGACGATATCTCCATCCTCTAGTTTCCTGGAGCATAATATAGTGTTCTTTTAGAAAGGCAGTAAGCAGGCTTAAGATATACAGTTAATGTAAGTTAAAAATGGCATAAAGAAGTATAATATAATAATCTTCGCTATTCTTTTTTACACCAGGAAAAACTACACCGAGAGTCAATGAGTACCACACAAATACTCAGAATATCAAAGACCAGACAACAAGGATGAATTATGGCACTCTTTGTCATTCCCTTTTACAATAAGAGGGCAATAACATGATGTCAAGCATGTCACAAGTGAAATGTTAATCTTATATACCTGAGAAAACTAATCTTTGACCTTGTGTGAAGGGCCATGATTAAATCAATATAGATACAACAAACAGTTTTTGGTTACATAGAGAACATACCTTGCATCTGGAATCCCATGGCAGATTACTTCATTGACTGACCTGGTGATAGATAAGAAAGGATACTATGAAATCTGTTATATAATATAAGCTAGGCCAGAAACAATGCAGAATGTAATTGATATGAACACAGAAGTACCTACGTGCAGCAAGACTTCGGAAAGAAATGATAATTAAGTGGAGATGGATATCCACCTGCAGTGACCAAGAAGAGAGGAGTTTTAGCAACGGTGTGAAATGCCTGTCAAACTCCAATGTTCTAAGACACCCCAAAAGGTTTTATGCTATACAGATGATGGGTACCCCAGAGGAAACTTTTGAAGATCATAAGCTGTACCCTTTCAGCCACATATAAAGTGTACATCTTCGTGAAGTCATAGCAGTGCATTATCTAGAAATTGTTGCACATGCAAGGAACTTAAGAGAGAAAATCAATATTGTTTTTCAAGTTAAAACCTAGCTAGCAATTTCCAAACTTTGCAGCATAGTAGCTTGTCAGATTTTTGGTCTTGTTGTCTGCTTAGGGAGTAGTAACCAATAAACAAAACAGATACTGAAGAGGTAGATTACCAAACTTCAAATTCTAAGCTTAAACTTTGAAGGTAGTGAATGGCAATGAAAAACAAAGGGGGGAGGGGAGTCGTTTTTCAAAATTTGAAAAATGAAAAATAAAATGTAATGTTTTTTTGGCAGCAAGTTGGAAGTCTTACGTGGATTTAAAAAAAAAACAGTGCAAGATTTGTGTGAGAGTGAGACGGACGGACTGAGGTTGACGACAGCAACCATGTCAAGTGGATGTAGACATGTCATTTAACTAAAATTCCATCAAAGTTACACCATACAGGAGTCTAAACTTTGAATTCAAGTATGTATAGAGACAACCAGAAGAGTTATTCATACACATCAACAGGGTGTGAAGCTGCCGAAGCAGAGTAGCATCTAGGTATATGCTCTTTTGTTTCAATGGTTTTATTTCATCAACCACAAGATAAGATTTTCTCATCAGTAATGGAAGGGAAGGGAAGACACAGGAGAATAAAGGGTGTTGCAGCGCAAGAGGTCCACCAGATTGACTTTGGAATATATCAAAATTTAAACACAAATGGCAAAAGTAAATGGACCTCACTCCATAAAGGTGATAAAAGACTCAAGCGACTTTTCATCTCACAGCTCATTCACTGAGTTTACGTACCAGCAGCAATGGTAGCGTCATGAACCACTGCATCAATTTCATCTGTAGTCACACCAGGTTTCACAACACGAGCAGCTGCATCCAAAACTTCCCTTCCAATCTAAAAGAAAACTAGTGTATAAGCAACAAATCTCAATTGTAAGTGTCTCAACAACTTGGATCAACTACATGAATCCTTTTTGCTACTTTATTCGGCCCAATGAAAGATCATCAGTCAAACCACTCACCTATATTTTTCTAACTGCTGATATCACTATTATGTTGGTTTTGGTCTTCCCCTAGCTCTAACACAATTGTTGATTTTGATACGAAAAGAATGGAAACTTTTTGGAACTAACCAAGTAACATCCATAAAGACTTTCAAACGTCCCCAAGTAGGGAAGACAAAAACTTTAGCAAGTGATTAATTAAAAAGTACATGCCAAATGACCAAAATAGTGAAGATAAGACAAATCACATTCAGGGATTGTGTACCACAATCCTTATTGAAGTCTATAGCTCTCAAATTCATTCTCTACTCTATGTAATTTCTGCACCGCGACTCTTCCCCAGTGCCTAGAAGTTCCATTTAATTGTTCTGCGAGATTAAAGGTTCCATGGTTAATTGTTCTACTTGATTTTTGTCGATGCACTTCTTTATCTAAGTTTCTGATGGGAGGTATCTGAACACAAACAGTTATCAACCATCAACAGGGACTTCTCTTTTTCTTTCTTTTTTTTTTTAATGGAAATCAACAAGGACATTATTTGTTGGTGGTCTTCCATTGGATAAAAGTTGATGCTGAAAATTGATATTTACAAGTAAGCACAGTTTATGTTGGTGCCATGAGGTAGAAAAGGGACAGTTTTCCTAGAAGGAAAAACAACAATTCACATTCCCCAACACTAACGCTACTTTCTTACTAGATGTATCTGCACACATGCCTGTAGAGACACAAGCAACAGACAATGAACCCTCGAGTGTCCAAGGTAATCTTAGGGGCAAAAAAATCAACTTCAGAGAACTGTAACCACATGAGAAGACAAATTTACCTCATTCATCAAATAAAGTGCGAGTATTGATCAATATAAGAGGAACTTACTCGGCAAGCTTCTCTCATCCTCTCAATTTGCTCTGGAGTTTTTATCTTCAAAACAGGTAAATGTGATAGGGAACAAAGTTAGATAACTTCTAAAAGAATTCAACTCTAATTATTACTTTGCATATAAAGTTAAATTAACGAATACCTCAACAACATTCTGCAGATCACTACTGGGCTCAATTTTTGGTATCCCCTACAAGGTCAAAGTAAATAACATAATGACCTATTTAGATACAGGCTTATGGCAGCAGCTTTTTTGTTCTCTGGCAAGAACCAATCATCTTTCAAAAGAAGGAAAAGATAGACATCAAAGCTGATATTGAAAGAATCCATTATCCTTTACAAATGATTCACTACTCTTTTTTTTATATAAATACAAATATCTATAGTTACATTAAGCAACCACCATATCGTCCCACAGGAAGTGTCTTTACGCAGGAAAGTTAAGGAAAAAACTCACATCAGCTGCCCAGTCAGGTTGTTCAATAAGAGCAGGGACAAGACGCATTTTTGATATGGGATATGGCCTCAATGTCCTGCAGAAGAAGAGAGCAATTCAAATCTCAAGATACCTGACATAAGAAACACAGAGCTAACGGCCAAAAAAAAATGGAGCTATATTCCCACGGTTGGCATCCCCTCAAATCACTAATTACAGTAGATACAAGCTTCAACCTGAAATATAAACTCTTTCGTAGGAGCCACTCAATTGTTAGATATACAAACTGAACGCCACCTAACAGGGTTGACCATTCAAGGAAATTTGCATGGAAAATCTAACAAGTCATTCTAGTCAAACTGGTTGAGCTCAAACAAAACGAAAATAATAATAATAATAATAATAATAATAATAATAATAATAATAATAATAATAATAAAAACTACAAAGAACTGACAAAACAACTGCATCACTATTGTGCACAAATTTGTCTTTTCCTTCTGCACAACTGTGTGCACTTCTACGTATACTTAAAAAAACTTGCAGCAATCTTTTCGACAAAAGGAAAATTCACATCCTGAACTTCTGCCAAAGAGTCTATAGAATAAACAAGAAAAGGGGAGATGCTGAAAAATGGCTTGAGAAACAGGGCAGCACAAAGAATGGCACTCGAACAAACTTTTTATTATCGTAGAGAGAAGAAAACAAATAACTGCTGTCCTTCATTATGACCAAAGGGTCCACTTTCCATTTTTAAAAATCAATGTAGGACTCAACCAAATCAAATTTCAACAAACTTACTGCTAAAATTTTAGGTAATAAAATTTCAAACCATCGAACACTACAAATGTGTTAAGAAACTGCAATTTCTACAATGCTATAAAAACACATTATTTTATATAACATTGATGGCATATTATTTAAGTTGGCCAAAAAAGGTGAGAAGTGACCTTTTGTATGGATCAGAGGGAGGTAGAACATTGAGAAGAATGTACAAAGCAAGAGGACAAGCCGTCCACCAAACCAGCAAAAACAGACAGATAATAAGGAAGCAAGTAAAAGAGGTGGAAATGAATAAACTCAGTGGAGCGCTGCCGGCCAGTCCCTGCTCAAATCACTGATAGGTATACGTCAGAGCTCCTATAGCTGAAGTTCACTAGGGATAAAGGAAAAATGCTCTAGTTTTAAGAGAGCAAAAGAAAGAGCTTGATCCATTTTAATCTCGACATTCCTCTTCAACCATAAGTACCACGAAAACCCCAATAACCGCAGTGCCATAACATCCGCCATCCATATTGCCCCAAAACCATTGAACTAGAGAAGCAAAAACCTCTCAAAATGTCAAATAATGCACTCCAAAGTCTCCAAGTCAGATATACAGAAGAAAAATAAATGCTCCTGACACTCAACAATCTAATCTAATCTCAGCTTCTGATTTTATTTTCTTTAAGAGCCACAGCAGCATGCATCCAATGTAATCACTTTGGTCATGAAAGTAGCAATCAGTATCCTCGGTCGCTGTTTATAAGAGCAAATGGCATTTTCAGGAATGTGTATAGGTATATTACAAGGTCAACAAACGATTTTACGACTCCGGATCCATTTACAAAGGTCGACCACCAAGATTCTTATATCAGACAATTAACAATAACCATAGCAAATTCATAATTAATAACAAAATTCATTATTAAGAACAAAAACCATTCTTCAAAACAATTACCCTGTCCAATCAAATTGCGGACATTTTGGTGTTCGATCCTTCCCTTTCCTGATGCAGTATTGCCAATCATCGGCAGATGAAACTGTACCTAGTTCACCATTCAAGGATAATTTTGCCTTCAAGTGGATTGATTTGTGAGTGCTCCAGGATGCCTTAAAACATTCCTGAGTGCTGAGAAGAGAAGAAAAATCCTCGATACAAATTCGATGAACCAAATTGCAACCACAAACATGAAATTAACATAAATTCACTGAAAGCATGTTAACCAGATATAGTTGCAAGAGATTGTCAGGCAATCAGTACTGAAGGCTTTTTGACTTCCATTTATTCTAAATAAGCCTAGCAACTGCAATTCATCAACCTCAATTCTTTACGTTTGGGTAGCAGTAAGAATGGATTAAGCTTCTGATTACATATTGAACATCTAAGTTTAGTGGTCTTCACTGAATTTCTAGAAAAAAATCAAGGCGCAGAAGATTTTTGCATGTACATTCACGTTAGCTGCCTTAAATATTTACTACAACCGGATGAAGGTAAAAACGATGGTGCCATCTACAACAGAACTCAGAGTCCTTGGCTGGCATCTGTATGTTTGTGTAGATGAAGATTTCTAGATAGAGAGAGGAGAACAGTGTGTGATTGTGTAAAAAAGAGAAATAATATATATATAAATAGAGAGAGAGAGAGAGAGAGAGAGACAGAGAGAGAGAGAGAGAGAGAGAGAGAATCTGGGAACACAGCGGGAGAGGGATATTATGGAGATCAGGAGATGAGCAACCAAGTAACAATGGGCAGACTTTCAAACCATGCAATAATGAACATACAATTGGAGGTCTTGCAAGATCAGACAGAGGGTAATTTTGGAATTGGAATGCTACTTTTAAAACATGACAATCAAAGGTGGACCATTGACAATCAAAATAAATAAGAATTGCCACTTGTGACTACATAAATTTGGATGACAAGCTTGATTTGCATCTATGGGCCTTCTTCTCTCTAACAGGTAATAACTTGAGATTTTAGACTAGTTGGTACGTGGTAACCTAGCACGGCCGATCCGGCAGACCAATTCAAAAGAAAAAGAAGTATTGTTAATAACGGACTATATACTCAATTTCAATACCTGATCAGCAATCCAGAATTTACCGAGGCATGAAAAACAATGATATGAATGTAGGTTTAAATAGCTCATTCGCAAATGAAATTATACCATGATAAAATGTGAGTTGAAGTCCAAACCTACACCATCTTTTTAACAGTTTCAAGCTTTTAGACTAGTTGGTAACCTCGCGAGGTATAATAGAGAACTCAATAGTAGCACCTGATCACTGAATCAGAATTCACCTATGTTCAGCTTAAATGGCCTATTCAAAATGTAGGTCATTCATACGATTTGCCATTCTGAAATTTTAGTTACAAGTCCCAACATACCACACTCTTATGAGTTTTATGAGAAATTGTGATAGCACCATCGACAAAATAATAATAATAACAAGGAAAGTGCAAGTACAAACCAGAAAGCAGCTCCTTCACGAGGAAGTTTTAACTCCACACACTTGGGACACCTGTAAGCATAGAAAACAAAAACAATTATACAACATATTGATGACAAAAAACTAAGAGCAAAGACGAAAATTATTCTAAGGATTATAAAAGTTTAAAGAATGCCATTATGGCAAATTGTCACACCAAGATAACAAATGGAGTAGTTACTATCAATGTCTTTGAAATAGGAGTTATTGAATTGATTCATTATTTCAGCAGTCATGTTGCATGCAGTGGGATTTATCGTAAAGAAGAAAAAAACTCTAATTTATGTCATCGAAAGTGTAGAAAAACGATTATAAGGCTATCATTTAGTAAGTTATTCTACAGATTGGCTGCAAGGAAAGATCTACCTAAAAGGTCGTAGCCAGTGCAAGGCTCCTGCTCACAAAGGGTGCAAGGAAGGGTGGGGGTTCTATGCAAACTTACGGCCCTTACCTCCATTTTAGAGAGGCAGATTCTGGTACTTGAACCTGCGCCCATCACACTACTACATACGGCACCCACCATTGGGTCATTTCCAACCTTTAAGGAAAGATATACTTGATCTATTAAATTTAATCACACCAATGATGAAAAGAATGATTCCTACTGTTTCAACTTTCACAACTACTTTTAGCTAATTCTCAAATTTGTTTTAATGTTTTAGACTCTTTTAGCTGCCTTTTGGAGGGTTTAATAAATAGCTACCTTCATCATGTTGCTCTTTTGGCCATAGAAAATGTGAATGGGTGATCTCCTCTTCAGCTCAAGAAGCTAACTTATTGATAACTTGCAAAAAGACAATCATTTACAAGGAAAACACCGCAATCATTAACTCACTCACGAAATACAAAAAGCAATACAGAATGTCCGGCCTCATCTATGCATTGCCCTGTATATAAAAAAAATGCTGGCAATTGACACCTTCAACTGATATGGCAATGCCTCTATATTTTGCCAAAATCGTGACTCCTAATAATCACAGCCTTGCAATTTTAAAACACATTTCTAAACCATAACAAGCTCATGACTACGACCTCAAAGAACATGAATTTTCAGCCTGAACCACAGACCACTGATGCACAATGGAGTTCCGTTAACACAAATGCCAACGCTCGATTGAATTGGCCGCGTTAAACCCATAACCCTTCGCCCATCTACTTCCTTGTACCATGTTTTGACTCAGCCTTGCCTAGGATAGCTTGCCACACCCTGTGGACCTCTAACCTTAACTAAAACCTTTCCCCTAATTACTCAAATTACACATGTATCCTTTCTCACTGCTTAATGCCCTAAACAAGATTTAGTACAACACCACTCTCAAATCATGGTCAGCTGTACTATTTCATGTTAGTTCGTAACTCCTAGTCTTTCCCTACCTCTGAATTGACATTGATGCTACACATACGTGTAGCCACGCGCACACACACAGATATTAATAATGATGGATTAAAACAAATATGATGCAAGCTCAATAAAATAGAATGATTACATACTGAAGTTTCGCAGGCTGGCCACATCGAACACAAGACAACGTACTCTCCGCCACATCTGATCTTCCGTCCATTCAAACTCGAATCGAATCTGTGAACACAAATGTAGCAGGATAACAACAAATATATAATCAGGTAAATTGGTTAATACAGTTCTTTTGCTATTATAAATGATTCAGCAAACTAATCACCTGAATAATGATCGTCGATGACAATGGTCGATAATTTTGGGGGAGTTAGGGTTTTGTTGTACGAATTGGACTAATCACTATAAGGACGAAAAATATAAGGAGGGAGGCGATGGAATGCGGCGGAAGCGAACTGACTCGTACATTGAATGTTCTGAATTTTGACTTTCAGTTGCAATTGGCTCCCCTGAAACTTGTGGGTTTATTTAATAGCCCCTCTCTTTCGTTTTTCTTCTTCTTCTTCCTTCTAGCTATCTTTCTTTGTGAAGTGAATCTAAATCCAATGCCCCTAAATTAATATATATTTCTCTCTCTTTATATTTTTTCAAATGCATAAAATCGAAGTAAAATTTAGATTTACGCATAATTGTAAACGTTAAATACAAAAAAAATTAAGTACATAATATTTTTTTAGTTAATATTTGCAATTTATAAAATACTAAATAAATTAATATTTGATATCAAATTTGTGTTCGTAGGCACCAAATTACATGTTTAAATATAGGTTCTGTTTTTGTTATGGTCGGTGTTCAAACTTCAATGGAGGAATTGTTATGGTCAGGGTTCAAACTATTTTTGAAATAAAAAAATTAATAATACTTCCCTATTTTCAAAAAAGAATTCATTTTTTTAATTTAACATCTTTTTTTATTTAAATTTCTAAAATTCTTTAGCAATAACACGATGAAAAAGCAAAAAAATAAATGGTGAAAGGAAGAGAGAGCAAATACTTGTTTTTGTGAAGAAAGTGATCCCATAAAATAAGAAAAGAAAAAGCAGAAAAAAGGGTACGAAAAGAGATCGGGCATGTTGTCTTCCTTCTCACTCTTATCTTCTCTTATACAAACTCCATCCTACTCATTTTTACATATTCTCTCTCTCTCTCTCTCTCTCTCTCTCTCTCTCTCTCTCAATTGTCAAAGAAAGTATGATAGAGAAAAATAGGATGATGTTAGAGTAGCAGATTGTAAAGTCGTTTTTTTAGGGCTCATATTTTATTATCGTTGTGAATGTCATATCAAGAGTGCTCTTTTTTATGATATAAATTTTATTTTATTTCACTTTAGAGTTAATAAATTGTAAAATTGGTTTTCCATATTCATGATTTTCATTATGCTCATTCAGCATTGAAATTTGAGAAGCTGAAATTTTGGGAATTATATGAAGCAATTGTGTATTTCTTGCAAAGAGCCCCACTTAAAAAATTGAATTACAATTGCTAGACTAGGCGCATGATACTTGAGGATAGAAAATAATTCGATTTCAATCATTACCATTATTTTAGGCGGTTACCATTTGAATGAGCACAAATAGTAAAACTTTTCATGTAACATCATTCCATGATTTTTGTGGATTACTAAATGGATTGACACAAATCATTCAAACTTTTCATATAATTTGTAATTCAAACAAATTATGCAATATTTGTAATTGTCATCGTTATAAATCCATGTTCAATTTATTATGCTCTATGTTAATTTACTATAATTAAATATTTTTTTTTACTGTTCTTATTGTTATTGTTGATTTTTTCTGTTTTATTATAGTGTTTCTTTAATTCAATGTTATGTTCACTTTACATGTCAACATGTTCATTTATAATAGATATGTATTAATTTAATAGGTTCAATATTCGATGAAAAGTTTATTAGCTGTTTTTAGTCATATTCATTACGTAATTGGTTAATGTTCTTTTTTATTATATTTTATACTCAATGTTATCAAAGTTGTTGCTGATTTCATGTTTTATCGATGCAATATTCATATATTTAAATGTTATGTTCATTTTTATATGTGAGCATGTTTATTAATTTAAGTATTCATATATTTAAATGTTGTTGCTGATTACTATTTTATTAATGATAATTTAATTTTGGGATCGTGTTTTAGAGTTTGAGATCTGATAACTCGAAAAATATTATGCAATTTTTTTGGGGAAAAAAGATTAGAAAGTATCTTTTTGGTATATGAGTAAATATCCCACATTAATTTACCGTGGATTTTTGTTATTGTTGCTAACGCGTGAGCTACTGTTAGGAGCGTGTATACACGTAAACGGGTGCTCCATATACCAACGATTGAAATTCCTAGTTGTGGATGAAATGATCGAGATTGTTACAAACATGAGAATGGAGGCCCTCAATTTTATCCACGTATTAGTGTAAACATCATCGGAATATTTATATTTTTTATTTTATATATTTTTTCAAAATATTTAATGTATTTTTTCAAAATTTTAAAAATATATTATTTTCTTATATTTAAATTATTTTATAACTTAAATGCTTTTAACTAATATTTTTTATGATAAATAATGAAAAAATATATAAATAGGTGACTTAAATGTTTCTCACGGTGGGCCCAATCAAAATCTCATCTTCTACTTTAACTTGTTGTACCTCAAAAAGTATATACTTTAAAGTATAATTTTATTATCATGAATAAAAGAATATACCTTAAAAGTATTTTATTGTCAGGAACAAATTGAGGCGCGCAGATGGAGTAGTAAGACATAAAATAACAACTAATGCATTAGCTAGCACACTTTTTCAAATACGAAATTATAAAGGTAACACATACATTATGCATATACAAAGTTCGAATGTTCATGCTTATCAGCTCGTGCGTCTCTAACAAATACTCCTCCTTAACTAAACATTTACTTATACACATATACATATATACGAGGATACATGCATAGATATATGAAGTCACCCTTATATGAAGAAAAACTATATCTAAAGGTATTTACAATGCAGATGAAAATGGTACGCCGATTGCCGGAATCCATGACTCTCCCTGAATGAAGTTCCCCACCATGAAATAACTAGCGTCTCTTGGGTTGTTTATAACATGAAAACCCGGCCACCTTACCCCGTTCGCAGTCGACTCACCGTAGTATAGAGTCGAAAGAGCAAAATCGCCACTCTATTCGGTCCATCCTTTTGGGTCGATCAATATATCCATCCATATCCGTCTTTAAAAAGACCGTTATCGAGTACTTCTTCCGGGGCCTACCCAAATAGCTCTTGAACTGGCCCTTAACGGCACGAAAATCAGGCGCAGGCGCCACTCGTGAATTAATTATCGAGATTCCAGTGTTCTCATTGGGATCATCCCTTCCTTGCGCGGTTATCATTTTGGCTTGGTGATCCATTGGCCTCTTTACAAAGATGTCGCAATTTTGAAAGATAGTCGCTGCATCACCAAATATGAAGTCGATGGTTCCATACACGAGGCAATCACGATAAAACTGCCTCAAGGAGTGGACTAGTATAGTATCTTGATAACCTCTGAAGCTGCACCGATAAAAGACCGAGAGGTTTGAGCCTACCCTCAATGCCACAGCTTGATGCTTGTGAGGCCCGACAGTGTTCTCAAATGTTATGTCCCTCGCCCACAAGCCATCTCCCGACACCCCGAATGTGGCCGAGTTGAAAGTGGTGGTGCCATCTTGGACGTTTCGATTACCCGTGACTACTATTTTATCGATGCCATCCCATACGAACGTCAAGTTCTTTATCTCTCTTTGAATCTCCACTTTCTCATTGCAAACCCCTGATTTCAAATAGATCACTACTCTTTCCCTCCGATTATTTGCCCATTTTAGCTACTCCGGCCACTGCCTCATTAATTGTCTTTTAATTTCCGGAGCCATCCTGAGCCACGATGAGGTCGGCCTTGGATGTTGCTGAATTCCATGATACCAAAATCCATGTTTCTTGAATGAAATTTGGTCTCTTTTGAGCCCCTATTGCACAAAATATTGGAGAAAAATATCACACATTAGTATTGAGTTGTCTCCAATTGCTCAATGCTAAAGTTTAAGTCTCTTTGAATTTAAGAATGTTCTTAAATTCTTACGGAGCTTAGAAAATGTTGATAAATCAGAATGTCAAATCATAAGACTAAAGAGAAAAAAAAATTACAATAGTAACACAATCAAATTTCTTGATTCAAAATTTTAATGCAAACGTTTTATATTTTTAATAATGTTAATTAGTGCCCTTACTTAACTATTATATTCTTAAGGACTTGTTAA
>JAOWAN010047584.1:0-14167 GCA_028566635.1 Lobelia cardinalis
GGCCGGCCCGTTGGGCCTTACCTTTGATTGATATTGGGCTAGACATTGGGCCTAGCGCTTGGGCCTGGGCCCATCAACATCATATTATAATCAAATGAATACAAATGTTGAAGTAAATGAATATTACATACGGACAAAGAACATCTTCAATTTCAATCGAATTCGTACTATCCTCTGTCAATCATAACCACCCGCATCTAAACTCCACCGTCGAATCACCATCCAATTGACATCTCTACTCACTCCATCCCTCTCATCGATCTCTCTCTCATATAAATGATGTCGAGGGTGGGGGATTTTGGTTGCTTGGTGGTGAGTTGTGGATGGTGGTGATTGAGAGAAATGGTGCGTCGTAGATGGTGAATTTCGGATTTGACGAAATATGTGCGATGGAGGGGGGTTATTGTTGGCTAATGGAGATTGGAGAGATGGTGGCTATGTATTTGATTTGAAGAGATATGGTGGCTATGGAGGGAGTAGCTAGAGGGGGGGGGGGAAGAGAAACGCAGAGAGGGTAGAGAGGGATATGGGAGAGAAAATGAGGGTTATTAATTTTATTTTTGAATTTTTTTTAATTTGAAGGAGTGCTATTTTTTTAATTCTCTCACTTGATATTGTCAGAGTGTATTACAATTTATTTTATATATATTCCATAATAAGTGCACAAAATTATTTTTTTTTTCAAAAATCTCAAATTCAACTCGAAAAAATTTATATTTTTGAAATTATTCCAGTTAATGAACATGAATAATAGATTTAATGAAAATGAATAATGAATACAACGAATGTGAAGAATGTAAATTAATGAACATGAATATAATAAAATAAATATAGCTAATGAATACAAAATATATTATCAATAAATATAACATTTTAACACAGCATTTTGATAGTATGAACACAATCTACTTATAATATAAATACATCACATTTATATATACAATGAATATATCTTAATTATAAAATAAATACAACATACTTATAATATGAACAAATCAAATTTATAAAATAAACACATCATACTTATAATATGATTACAGAAAATATGATCACATGAACAATTGAATATAACGTAAAAAAAAATTTGAATATAGCAACAATAAAAAACAGAAATCAGTGTTGATTATTTCATCGTTAATTTCAATCCTAATCATATGAAATCCTTGATTATATGAAATTGCTGATTATAGGAAATCTCTAATTATATAGACTTGCTAAAATAACTTTCTAATAATATGAAATTGCTGTTAATAATTTTCTAAAATTAATGGGGAGGTTATAACTATTTTTTTTAATTGAATTCACTCACTTAATTCGGAGAGTGAGATACACTCGCTGTAGGGGTGCATGGTGTTCTAAGCACCTATGTGCTTAATATAATTTACATTAAGACGAAGCACAAAAATCAAAATTTGCTTATATATCTTTTATTATTTTACTTTTGTCCTTCAATTAATATTTTATAGTTAATTTTTTTCTTTCAAATTCTTTATTCATTAATGATTTGAGAGTAAAGGATAATTTTGGAAAAGTAGAGCATAATATATTCCTATACCCACATTTATATCTTAACACATCACATTAAATTATAACTAGCACTGATCTCTCTTTCTCTCGGCAATTATTTAATATATTTTTTTTAACTTTTAAGAACAATATAAAATTAATTAAAATAAAATAAAAAACAATAAGATCAAATAAATTATATAAAAAAAATAAATCATCCAAACGCATCCTAAAAATGCAAAAAATGTGTGTTCTTAATTATAAGTAGAGTACAATATTGAAAAAGATGCAACCTATACACTACTACTAACAGTAGAATTTAGACTTAGGAGGGAGTCGGTACCTCTCCTAATTCATAAAACTAAGATATGAAATATTTAAAGTTGAAGGAAACTGGATTACTATTAATAATTATTGAAACGTACGTAACGTACTGCAACCTAGCTGGCTGGCTAGATTACCGTCACCGGCCACCTTATTTAATTACTCCAAGTCCAGTTCATGCCGGTCGGGTGGCGGCGATTAATAGTAAATAAACTTTGGGATGCGTTCAAGCTCTAATAATTAAATTAACAAACATGGTTGGAAAATGGCCATGCATATCTCGATCGGGCTTCTGTCTTGGTATGTACAAATGTATGGAATGGCACGTCCAGCTGCTGCTGATCGAGCTTTCGACCTCACTCACGTACGCGGAGTACTACTGCTGCTGCAATATTAAACATTTAATTAATAAAAAGGTTGAGACTGCAACTCCATCGACCCTGCCTTGAGCTAATGTGAAGGAGGTAAATCGCAGGATGTACATCACAGAAGCCAGGGTGGAGAGCTAACGAGCTAGAAATTGATTTTGGTGGTCTCACGAGTACGTACTGCTTCTTTCTTTCTTTCTTTCTTATCTCTCTCTCTCTCTCTCTCTCTCTCTCTCTATGTATATATGTATCCATATGCATGTATATGCGTGTAAGGGCCGGGGAATTAATTAGTTAATTAAGGAGATCGATATATATGAAGAATTAATTAGACGCACCGGTCAGTGTCCTGAATGTGAGCCACCTTTCTAAGGAAAGATTTGTTGATGAACTTGCCGGAGGAGGTGACAACGGCGTTGGGGTCTTCAACCTCGGGCACCATCTCCCTCTTCTTCTTGGTCACCTGAACCACGGGGGAGTGGCAGAGCTGCTGTTTGGCTGTGTGGATTCCCACTGAGAGTGCCACTGCAAGGAATCCCGCCAGGATATAGATTGGTATCCATTCCCCAGTGTTTGCCTTGGCCCTGCATATATGCACCAAGCAACAACATGTACACTACATAATACCACCTACTTTTGGTTAATCCGTCATTTACTCTACTGTAACATCAGTTTCTTCATAAATCATCATGCATGCATGATCACTCTTACTTAATTGGGAAAAAAATAAAATAAGATGGATCAGATCATAATTAAGGGGAATATATGTATATATATATATATATGCAGGAGTCGGTGAAATTAATTAGTGATGACTAGAGCTAGTAGCCACCCAACCCACCTGGGCTTGGCAGTTTCGGAAGGTATGTGATGGGCGGCTGCAATAGGAGCAAGCTTAGGAGTGGTAAAAGTGGCAAATGAGTGGCGGTGGTAGCTGGCGTTTGTCGTCGTCACATCTGCTTTCACCATTGATCTCCACAACTTCTGCATGGTTGTTCAACATCGATCAATATGAAGGGATCATTGATTGAATCACTTATATATGTGTATTTTTTTTTTTTTTTTTTTTTTTGAAGAATGGCGAAAATGACTTAATAAGGAGTAGATATATAGGTTAAACAAGAAAAGCAATAATTACCACGGATGCTTTGCTAAAACTAAAAGCCATAACTGGATCGATCTCTCCTCCTTTTTACTCAGACGTTGGATTTGGATAGATAATGAATGAAATGTTTCTGCAGCAAATGATCGAAATTAAATTCCAAGATGCTTGCATGGAGGTTATATATTTATAATATGTTATTCCGGAGAGAGAGAGAGAGAGAGAGAGAGAGAGAGAGAGAGAGAGAGAGAGAGAGAGAGAGAGAGAGCGCTAGCGAAGAAGTAGGTAGATGGACATTTGGCAAAACTCAACGGCCGATCCCTTGAGTTTAGGCTTCTTCTACGTTATTTGGTTATAAAGTTGTTAGTCACTAGCGTTTTGTAATTTTAAAACAATACTCCCTATCTCCCCCAAAATGAAAAAAAAAATAAATTCGCTCATTCTTTATTTGTTTCATCCCAAAATAATAATCTCATCCTTAAAATAACAATTATTTTATTAGAACATAGAAATGATATTGTTGGTTCCACTTTAGCTGAATATAAATTAGAGAAGGATGAATAGTGTATTAAAACTTTATTTATGAAATTACTCTAAGCTAAAAACTGACCCTTAAATTGATAAAGTAATTTTAATAGAACATCAAAAACTTTACTGAGTTTAATTTTAAAAGCAATCTGTTTTGAATAAATCTATTTTTAATGTGCTTGAAAGGAAAACCTTGAATGAACCCTTGGTTTTGAGTATTGCTTTGAATGAAAACAGAAATCACAAGAAATGTAAGCAGTAAGGACACAAAGTAAATCACAAGAATTTAGAGAGGTTCACTAAGGAATTGGTTAATTCGCTATCAAGCTGGTAAGACTTAGATTTGTGAGTAAAATTTACTATATGTTTCTATCTATTATAAGTGTAGGAACTAAGCAAACATGGTGCTCAGATCCTTGATGAAAGTAAATAAAAAAGCAAACGAAACACTCTAAAATTTTCATGTCAAATAAGTGGTCTGTGTTTGGTGAGTGTGTGCAACTAAGTATATACACTCGTGTATCTTTACAATTCATGACAGTCTCCTTGAATCTTAGTGTGGGAGGCTATTCTAATTTGTAGTGATTACAATAAAATTTAAGGGCTCTTAATTTGACTAGAGTAACAACATGGCTGATGTGAAATTTTCTAATCACTCCAAGAAAATTAAGTCACAAGAGCATAAAAACTCAAGAACAAAATTTCTTTAAAGGTAAGTGGATCTTCATAGCAGCAGCATAACACTCGAATAAATAAAGTTTGAATGTTGCTGAAGGTCCTCTATTTATACGCTTCAGCTCTTCAAATGGATACCTTTAGTCCACTGTCCACACGTCGAATGCTTGTCAGAAATCCGCTAACGATTTCTGTCTTTTTTCACTGGTAAATTGGTGGAGAGTCTTGTCCTTGAATTTATTTATACTAGGTTATACGATGATATGATATTTATCCACAAATCTGTTGCAGTGTCCGTTTGATGATGTATTTGAATTTTTGATTTTAGACAAAGCAATAATTGTTAGCACTCAAATGGACACTATTTTAGTGCTATTTCTATGAGTGTTTTGGTGTGATTACATATAATTTTACGCTTGATTTGGTTAGTTTTGATTAAATTACAGGAATTCCAAGTGAAGACATCAAGATATGAGAAATTAGAGGTTTTGGAGCAGAAAAGGGCTAATTTGGCATTAAAGTCGGGCACCAGTGAGAGAACCAGTTTCAAAGTACGTGCGAGAAGCAGGTTACAGGGCACGGCCGTGCCCAGTTCTGGCACGCCCGTGCCGCGCAAATCCCAAGACGCATCTTTCTGCTGCTGAATTGTTTTGGGCTTTATTGTAAAGGCTTTTTGGCAGTCTGTATATATGTAGTTTCGGTCAGTTAGGGTTAAGCATCTTTTTTCCATAACGAAAACACATATTCTAGGGTTTTTGCTTAGCCAATCTATGAACTAATTTCCACCTTTTAGGAGTTGGAGGTAAATCTTACTTATTGATTATGTATTATTATTAATACTTCCAAATTGTGTTCTTGTTCTTATTGGTATTACAATTGTTCGTACGTGCATTCTTTCAACTAAGTAGTTGCAAATGCTTAACTCGAAGAATGATATTGTGTTGTATATTTATGCTTGATTGGGATTTCATACAATAGATTGATTGTAATTCTCTAATTTACTTGATTGTACGACGAACTCGTAGGTAAAAGGAATTAGGGTTGTTCGAGTATATATGCTTCAAGTGTTTTCCGTGCGTCATTTATTACTGTGACCTTAAGTGTTTAGCGAAATCGGATAACACTGGCCAAGAAGGCCCAATATATTGCTGATAATTAGACAACTGTAAGAACAGAACCAATAAACATAAAGAATCTAGCATAATCATAAGTAATGATTGAATCTTATCTCCTAGACTTAGCATAAATACGACTTTCGTCTCAAAATTCATTCATATCACTTCCACAATCCAACTAGTAAACCTAAGTATTGATCAGTTACACTACTTAATTTAAGTCTTCAGTGGATCAACATCATATTTATCGTTATCTACATTAGTTTAGTAGTAGTAGTAATAGTAGTAAGTAGGTTATTATTATTATTCTTTTTTAGCACCCGCGACAGTGCGATCAAAAAGTGGCGCCGTTGTCGGGGACTTGTTAATTCAAGTCTAGTAACTGTGTTACACTTTTTTTTTTTATTATATTAGATTAGTTAGATTAATATTTTAGATATGGCTTTGTTAGTTAATCCAAGAAGAAAAATGAAAGATATATTTAGTCCTATAATTGAGGAATCTCCTTCGTGCTTAGTATTATCTGAAGATGTTAGGGATTATGAACTTAAATTGATATATTATAATATGCTCCCTACATTCTACGGAATGCCTTTTGAAGATCCCCTCACATTTATGAGAGATTACTTCAATACTATAAATCAATTTCCACTGAAAGGACTTAAAGAGGAACAATTAAGATTAAAATGCTTTCCATATACCATGAAAGAAAATGCAAAAAAATGGTTTATATCTTTAAACCCACAATCATATGGTACTTGAAAAGAGATGTATGACGAATTTGTGTTACGATATTATCCACATGAGAAAACATCTACACTACGTGCTAAAATTCTGAAGTATACTCAAGGAGTAGATGAAACTTTTTATTGGGAACCAAGGGGTGGCTCAGTGGTAGAGCCGTGCTTTACAATATGTAAGGTCACAGGTTCGATTCCTTTCCATGCCCCTTGGGGCCAAAAAAAAAAAAACAAAAAAAAAATTATTCATTAAAAGATGAAACTTTTTATTAGACATATGAAAGGTTTAAACTGTTATGAATACAATGTCCTCATCATAGTTTACTAGAAGTTTTAAATCAATCTTTCTATGATGGGAAAACATTGAAAAATCAGACTTTAGTTGATAATGCAGTTGGTGATTCTATTGGTGATATGACTGCTTCGGAACTAACTTCTATCTTTGAGATTTTGTCTCGAAATTCGCATCAGAAAGGTTCCAAAGGTAAACAAAATGAATTATTTTCATTAGAATCACAGGAGGAGCTGGTACAGCAGGTAAGTGATTTATCGACTCAAGTATCAAGTATGTCTAGTTTATTTAAAATTGCTGTTATGGAAAATTATCTGATATGTGGAGTAAGTAATCATAATACTAATAATTGTCCATCTAGAATGTCAAATGCTAAACAGGTAAATGCTGTGCAAAGTTATCAAGCATTTCCAAGGGATGTTCTCTATGAAAATCAGAAGTTTGATTAATGGAATTCAAAGTATTATCAGGAAGTAAGCGAATTGAAAAAGTTCATAAAGACATCTCAAGAAATACAAGAGTTGAATGAGAAAATATTTGATTCAATGACAACATCGATCCAGTCAATAGAAAGAAGTTTGAAAAGGTTAACTGGAGAAACAAAGATGCCCACAGACACTGAGGTACAGAATCAGGAAGAAAAAGTTGAAGCTGTCATACCACTCGAAGTGGTAAGCAAGTGGAAAATAAGGTACATTATGACCCCGATTCTGATAATTCTACTGTTATACTTAAAGATAGCGATAAGAATGAAAATGAACAAGTGCATGTTTCACCTTCCCCTTATGATCCACCTATTCTTTTTTCCAGGAAGACTTCCTAAAAGGAAGATAAAGAAACAGTCAGGAGAAATATATGACATATTTTCTAAAATTCATGTTAATTTGCCTTTATTAGAAATAATAAGAAGTTCACCCACATATGCCAATTTCTTTAAGGATCTGATGACTAACAAGAAAAGATTCATTAATGAGAAAAAAGTCTACCTTACTGAAAACATAAATGTTGTGTTTAAAGCAACTCTACCAGAAAAGGCTAAGGATCCTGAAAGTTTTAATATTGAAATTGGCTTTGGAAGAGATAAGAAGATTAGAGCCATGCTTGATTTAGGAGCAAGTATAAATTTAATGTCATTCTCTACCTATGTGGAATTAGGATTAGGACCCTTAAGTCCCACACCTATGACTTTACAAATGGCAGACAGATCTATTGCTCGACCCAAGGGGATAGTAAAAGATATACTGGTTAAGATAGAAAATTTGATTATACCAGTGGATTTTGTTATCTTGGATATGCCCCTAACAGACGAAATTGATGCGAAAGATGTATCTGTGTTATTAGAAAGATCATTCATGGCCACTGCTAAAACAGTAATAGACGTAAAGAATGGAAAATTGTCACTTTCTGTTTTAGGAGAAACTATAGAAATAGATGTGTTTAAATGCATAAATAAACCAGACGAAGTCAGTGAATGCTTGAACATAGATGATATTGATGAATGTTGTCTACAAGAAATTGAAAACGGCAAGGTTAATAGAGTCATATTTTTAGCAGAAAAAGAAGAAAAGAAAATTGATGAAGAATTGATTGTGCTTAATGATATTGTAAATGAGCACGAGAATTTAATACAAGAAAATTAGATGCTTACATTGAACCAAAGGAAAATTTTCCTAAAGATGCATCTAAGCTAGAGCTTAAGCAATTGCCGCATCATTTGAAGTATGTCTTTCTAGGAGAAAATGAGACTTTTCCTGTTATAATAAGTGCTAAGTTGACTGTAAAACAAGAAGAAGCTTTAATCAATGTTTTAAAAGAAAATAAAAAGGCAATTGGTTGGTCTATAGATGATATAGAAAGAATAAGTCCTATCATGTGTATGCACAAGATTAATCTAGAGACTGATAGCAAACCAATTACACAATGATAGAGAAGAGTGAATCCACACATGATGGAAGCAGTTAAAAAGGAAGTGCTAAAACTTTTAGATGCTGGAATAATTTATCCAATAGCTGATAGTAAATGGGTAAGTCCGGTTCACGTTGTCCCCAAATGATCAGGTGTAACAATTATAAGAAATGAAAATGATGAAATTGTGCCAACTAAATTAATTACTGGGTACAGAATGGTTATAGATTATAGAAAATTGAATGTCGCCACTAGGAAAGATCATTTTCCACTACCTTTCATTGATCAAATGTTAGAACGATTATCTGGGCATGCATATTATTGTTTCCTTGATAGTTTGTCTGGATACAATCAAATACCTATAGCACCTGAAGACCAGGAAAAGACCACCTTTACATGCACATTTGATACCTTTGCTTATAGAAGAATGCCTTTCGAACTTTGCAATGCTCCAGCAACTTTTCAAAGATGTATATTTTTCATATTTTTAGATATGATTGAAAAATTTGTAGAGGTATTTATGGATGACTTTTCTGTGTTTGGAGATTCATTTAACCAATGTTTTGAGAATCTAGATTGTGTTTTAAAAAGATGTGGAGAGACAAATCTAACTTTAAGTTGAGAGAAAAGTCGCTTCATGGTAGATCATGGAATTGTCTTGGGACATATTGTTTCTGAAAGAGGTATTGAAGTTGATTGAGCTAAAATAGAAGCAATTGAAAAATTACCTCCTCCCACGACAATTAAAGGTGTTCGGAGTTTTTAGGACATGCTGGTTTCTATCGCAAATTTATAAAAGATTTCTCAAAGCTATCTAAACCACTATGTAATTTACTTTCTAAAGACACTGAATTTATATTTGACAAAGAGTGTTTAGATGCATTTAATCTGCTTAAAGCTAAATTAATATATGCACCAATTCTTATTGCACCTGATTGGTTCCAACCTTTTGAGATTATGTGTGATGCCTCTGACTTTACTGTTGGAGCTATTCTTGGACAGAAGATTGGTAAGAATCCTCATGTTATTCATTATGCTAGTAGATTCCTTAATGAAGCTCAACTGAATTATACTGTAACAGAAAAAGAATTCTTGACTGTAATCTATGCATTAGAAAAGTTTAGACCTTATCTATTAGGATCAAAAGTCATTGTCTATTCTGATCATGCGACCTTAAAGTATTTATTGTCTAAACAAGATGCTAAATCGAGGTTAATAAGATGGATTTTACTCTTGCAAGAATTCGATGTCAGTATTAAGGATAAGAAAGGATGTGAAAATGTTGTAGCAAATCATTTATCACGATTAGAACATGTGCCAAAAACGTTGAATGACACACCCATTAATGAGAACATACCTGGAGAGCAGCTTTATAGTATAAATGATATTGATCCTTGGTATGCGGATATAGTCAATTATTTAAGTAATGGAATAATGCCATCAATTAATGGCAACCAAAGGAAGAGGTTTCTTTCTGAAGTACGCCATTATTACTGGGAAGACCCTTATTCATTCAGATATGGTGCTGACAGTATTATAAGACGATTTATTCCCGAAACTGAACAACTGAAAGTACTAGAATTCTGTCATACTTTAGAAGCAGACGGTCATTTTAATGGAAAACGAACAGCTTATAAAGCACTACAATCGGGATTATATTGGCCTATATTGTTTAAAGACGCGCAAGCATTCTATAGACAATGTGATCGATGTCAACGCACAGGTAGCATAAGCCAACGTAATGAAATGCCCTTAAATGGCATTCTAGTTGTCGAAATATTTGATTTATGGGGCATTGATTTCATGGGTCCATTTGTTGAATCAAGAGGATGTGCTTATATTATAGTTGTTGTGGATTATGTGTATAAATGGGTAGAAGCTATGGCTATGCGCTCTAATGATGCTAACACGGTGGTGAAATTTGTGAAAGAAAATATTTTTAACAGGTTTGGTACGCCACGAGCTATGATCAGTGATGGTGGCTCACATTTCTGTAATAAGGTATTTGCTGCGGTGCTACGAAAATACAATCTATTTCATAAGGTAGCCACTGCGTATCATCTGCAAACATCTGGACAGGTCGAAATAAGAAATAAGCAGATAAAGGCAATACAGAAAAAGACAGTTCGTCCGTCAAGAAGAGATTAGGCAGACAAATTGCAAGATGTACTATGGGCTTACCGTACTGCATACAAAACACCTATTGGAATGAGCCCTTACAGGATTGTCTATGGCAAAACTTGTCATTTACCAGTAGAACTGGAACATAAAGCATTTTGGGCTATTAACATGCTAAATTTAGATCACAGCCTTGCAGGTGAACAAAGATTGTTGCAACTTCAAGAATTGGAAGAACACAGGCATGATTCATATGAAAGTGCTAAATTATACAAGGAACGTTCGAAGGCTACTCATGACAAGAAAATACTTAAGAAAGGAAATACGACCAGGTTCGCAAGATCTATTATTTAATACACGATTGCGTTTATTTTCTGGTAAACTTCGTTTAAGATGGCTAGGTCCTTATAAAGTAGCCACATTTTTGCTAATGGCGCTGTTGAACTGATACGAAGATCAGATAATACTACCTTAGTGGTGAATGGTCATCGTGTGAAACTGTACTTCGAAGGCGTCAATGAGTTTAAAATGATTGATATCGTGTATCTTGATGACCCTGATATAATCTTTTGACAGGTTTAAAGCACTGGTCGGGCTAACGACGTTAAACAAATGCGCTAACTGAGAGGCAACCCAAGCTAATTTGGTTATTTACTCATGTAATGTAGTTAATTGTGTTTTACTAACATATTAATGTAGTTGTTAGTGTTTAAAACAACCTTATGCAGCCCAGAGGACTTAGACTTTCCTAGAAATTGAACAAAAATCGAGAAAGTGCGTAATAATTCTGGCACGCCATCATTTGGCACTCCCGTGGCCTGTAGATCGCAAGATTGGCACAAATTTCGAGGGAGAATCAGGTCCCCTAGCACGCCTGTGCCACTCTTAGGCACGGTCGTGCCACCTACTTTCCAGAAAAATCGCAGAATTCTTTATTTTGGGAAACTGAATAATATATTTCCTGTTCTAACACCAATTGCCCAGAGCTGGATTCTCCTCTTCCTACTAGGTTTTTGGGGTTCCCACAACCTATATAAAGAATGCTATACATGCTTAATTGCCCTACACCTAAATTGTGCCTCTCTTTGCCTCCTTCTTCTCTCTTTTGTTCTTGCTCTATAATTTTTGTGCTCCATAGTTTTCCTTCTCCGTAGTTGATAATCTAATTGTTATTTCTGTTATTATGCTACTATGGAGCTATAGAAAAGTGAGCCCATCCCCCATCAATTCGCTATGATAGAATTTGAGAACTCTAAACAACGAAGCCGATACGAAGAAATTGAACGCAGATTTATTGACGTTTCGGAGTTTGGAGAGCACTTCACGATGAAAGCATTGGGCATTGAAGGGAAAATTAATAGAAAGTTTGCTACTGCTGGAGTGGCCAAATATAAAGATTGGCGGAAGTACCCAACCTACAAACCTCTGGTATGTGAATTTTTAAGTTTGCTACTACTGGAGTGGCCAAATATAAAGATTGGCGGAAGTACCCAACCTACAAACCTCTGGTATGTGAATTTTTAAGTTCCTTCCGTCATGATTATAAGTCTTGTACTTTTCGCGCAGGTAATAAAACTTATACTATGTATAAAGGTCACTTTCAATGAATTTTTGAATTTGACCCAACTGCGGTTAGATATCATTGCTACGACATAGGTGATAGCACATGGCGTGTTCTCACAGATAATGGAACCGTAGAATATGATCCTGATGCATGCTCTAGTGATTATATGTCTTCTCTTGCTAACAGATACATGCATAGAATTTTGAATGGCTCTGTATTAGGTGTCTACCCGCGCCATGATTTGGTGCGGGAGTCCGAACTTGAAATTTTATATTGCATGGAGAATAATAAGTCGGTCGATTGGACGACTATCATCTGGGAGAGCTTTGCTAGAAGCATGGATCAGTGGAAAGGAGACATCCGTTGCGGTAGTCTCATAACAGGTATTTGTACTAAATTAGGAGTTTTAGATCCTAAGAATACCTTGTTATTGCCCCTCCATTTGTCTGCTCATGTCCTTGAGGAGGACATGAAGTGGTTGGTAGAGCAGTACTCTGCTCTAGGACGCGGCCACTGTTAGGCTGAGTTCGCACCCCTCACTATTGTTCATGATATTGTTTGTTCATTGAGGATAATGAAAATTTTAAGTGTGGGAGGGTGCTATTATGTATTATATATGTATATTTTATTTTTATTTTTGTTTCCAATAAGCATTGATTTTTCAAAAATCTCAGTTTCATGATTAATGGTTTGGGTTTGATAAGTACCCATGCATGTGAAAGAGGAAAGATAATTGATTTCTACCTTACTTACTATACTTTAAATTTGTAATTGAATTGGATATATTTTCGGAATTAAAGGATAGGATGCATGCTTGTACCGTAGCACACACACACGCGCTCTTAGCCAACATTGGATGAATATGAGGTGGATTGGCAAAATATAGATGTATTGCTTGTTTGACTCAAACTAAAGAAAAAGAAAGAAAGTAAAACCGGGGTTGGAACAAATGAAGTGCAATGTGTACATCCCCCGTGGCATGGAGAGCAGTATAAAAAGGGAACAAAGTGAAAAGAACGTATATAGTCCCTCATGCTAAAAGAGCGTTAAACAACCAGCTCTCCATGTCTAAAGAGTGCCTAGATTGCACCACGGTGATTGTTTGTGCTATGCACAAGTCACTTGGCGAAGTTATAGAAAGAAAAGAGTCAAGTGAGTGGTGTTTCTGGAGATAGCCTCGACACCAATTTGAAGTTCATAGGTTGAGTAGTGCCCATGTATTCATGAAATAAGGTAGAACTTATTTTCCTTGAAATTAAGAAAGGAGCATGGGCGTATTCAATTGCTTATTTTAGTATAGTTTGAAAGGTAAATTGATGTTAGATTCCCTTATATGCATGCTGTGCGGTACTATGATGAGTTGACTGTTTTGATTGGAGTTGAGATTAACGAATTTTGTGGGTAGATTATCTGTAAACCCTCACGAGATAAAACTCGTCCACTAGGGGTAACCTAGGGGTTTAACGGCTTGTTATACATGCTAAGTGCAATCGTGATTCTTACGAAAGTGAGTTAGGATTTTGTTTTTAATTTTTGTTTTATCTTTTTAATTCTATTTTTATTTTTATTACTTGATCGAGACGGCTAAAAGTTAAGTGTGCGAGTGTTGTTAGCACTCAAATGGACACTATTTTAGTGCTATTTCTATGAGTGTTTTGGTGTGATTACATATGATTTTACGCTTGGTTTGGTTAGTTCTGATTAAATTACAGAAATTCCAAGTGAAGACATCAAGATATGAGAAATTAGAGGTTTTGAAGCAGAAAAGGGCTAATTTGGCATTAAAGTCGGGCACTGTAGACACCCCATTTTGACCCCCGGAAAATTAGGGTTTACCGGGAAGTTTTTGCTCAATAAAGAATTAAAAGTAACATTAATTAAAAATGTTACTTACATTCAAAATAGTATATATATTTAAATGTGACATTTT
>JAOWAN010047595.1:0-14165 GCA_028566635.1 Lobelia cardinalis
GGATTCCGCAGCCTTTAATCCTACGGATTACTTATTCTCACGCCGGAGCGCACGAGCGAGGCACACGCCTTGCTCATAACTCTAGGTGTTGCTTTTGTTCTACAGGTAATCTCTTCTTACATTCTTCGGAGCCGTTATCCTGCCGACGCGTGGATCGCAGACATCACCGGGCGCGATCAATTACATTGTCAAAAGGAACAAAGTTCATCATTAATGAAGCTTTGTTCTCACCAAATTCAACAAGAAACTTGTTGAGTTTTAATAATATGTACCAAAACGAATATAACACTCAATCTATGACTATGGGCAATGTGGAGTACTTGAATATTGTTCTTTATAAATTAGTAAATATTTGAACAGTTGAAAGATTGCCACTCTCCAATGGTTTGCATTATACATATATAAATGTGATCGAAACACATATGGCAATAAAAAAAAGTGTGTTAATCGTTCAATTATGAATTTATGGCGTGAAAAATTACCTAGAACTATAATGATGAGAAGAATTATTAAAAATACACATGGTCATCCACTGAAAGGACAAAAGATCCTTCAAAAGGAAGAAATTCCATGTACAACTTGTTCTCTTGAAAAGTTGATAATGAGACATTCACCATCGAAAATTCGGAATGAATCACATATATTTCTTGAGAGAATTCAAGGCAATATATGTGGACCAATACATCCACCTTGTGGTCCATTCAGATATTTTATGGTTCTAATTGACGCACCTAATAGATGATCACATGTATGTTTGCTGTCAACTCGTAATGTTGCATTTGCAAAAATTTTAGCTCAAATTATAAAATTACGAGCTCAATTTTCAGATTATGCAATGCAAACGTAGACAAATCTTCGGCAAAACCGTCGTCTCGACAATGCGGGTGAATTTACGTCTCAATTATTCAACGATTATTGTATGTCTACCGAAATTATTGTAGAAGGTCGTGTTGCTCATGTACACACACAAAATGGTTTAGCAGAATCATTAATTAAGAGATTGCAGCTTATAGCTAGACCACTAATTATGAGAACAAAGTTGTCTGTCTCTATTTGGGGTCATGCAATATTACACGCTGCTTCGTTGATTCGCATTAGACCAAGTAAAGATCATAAATATTCCCCACTACAATTGATATCTGGTATCTTAGAGTTTTTGATTGTGCAGTATATGTACCCATTTCACCTCCATAACGTACTAAGATGGAATCTCAAAGGAGATTGGGAATATATGTTGGTTTTAAATCAGCCAGTATCATTAGATATCCCGAGCCTTTAACATGCGATATTTTTACTGCACGATTTGCGGATTGTCATTTCAATGAAATTATCTTCCCAACATTAGGGAGAGATAAGAAAGAAATTTCAAAGGATATTGCTTGGAGTGAAGCATCTCTATTGCATCTTGATCCTCGCACAAAACAATGTGAGATAGAGGTTCAAAGAATTATGCATTTGCAAGCTATTGCAAACCAATTACCTGATGAGTTCACCGACATAAAATGGGTGACTAAATCATATATAACTGGAGCTAATGCTCTTGCTCACATTGAAATTTCAAAGGAAAAATCTGATGGTAAGGATCCCAAAGAGTCTAAACCACGACTGAAGCATGGTAGACCAATCGACTCAAAGGATAAAAATCTTTGAAAAAGAAAAGAAAATGTAAGTGATACCGATGTTCAGGAAAATATTTCAGGAGAAGTCAAGAAAAGAAAAAATTCTCATAAAGAGGATACAAAAGAGAAAAATGAGGAAATCTCAATAAATTATAACAATACAAAGGTATTGTTAGACAGAAATAAATCTAAAGGTGATGATAAAATTTTCTGTTTTACTGTTGCAGATGAAATTATGGATGAAATTTATGATCCTGAGCCAAAATTAGTTGCTGAATGTAAAAATAGGCATAATTGGATGAAATGAAAAGACGCTATCGGGCTGAACTAGATTCCCTCAATAAACGAAATTTTTTCGAACCAATTGTTATTACTCTTGAGGATGTAAAGCCTATAGAATACAAATGGGTATTTATACGGAAACGAAATGAAAAGAATAAGATCATAAGGTATAAGGCAAAGTTAGTAGCAATAAGACCTGGAATTGATTATGATGAAACGTATTCTCCTGTTTTGGATGCGATTACGTTTAAATTTTTAATTAGCCTTGCAGTTTCCGAAAGATTAGAAATGCGTCCGATGGATGTTGTTACTGCTTATTTGTATGGACCACTTGACAGTAATATTTACATGAAAATTTTTGAGGGATTTAAGATGCCTATAACCTTATGTACAAAACCCAAATAAGTATATTCGATCAAACTTCAAAGATCGTTATATAGGTTAATGCAGTCAGGACGCATGTGGTATAATCGCTTAAAAGATTACATGTTAAACAAAGGTTATACAAATAATATCTTTTGTGCATGTGTGTCTTTATCAAGAAAATAACATCTGGATTTGCAATCATAACTATCTATGTTGATGATCTTAATAACATTCGAACAATGAAATAAATTAGTAAAGCAGTTGCATACTTAGAGGAGGAATTTGAGATGAAGGATCTTGGCAAAACCAAGTATTGTCTTGGTCTACAAATTGAACATATGCACAATAAAATACTTGTACATCAGTCAAACTACACAAATAAAATTTTAAAATGATTCAATGATAGTAAGAACACTCAATACTGAAAAGGATTCATTTCGGCCATGCGAAAAAAATGAAGAAGTTCTTGGGCCAGAGACACCTTACCCGAGTGCAATTGGAGCTCTTATGTATCTTGCAAATTGTACAAGGCATGGCATTTCTTTTGCAGTTAATCAATTAGCAAGATACAATACATCTCCGACAAGAAGGCATTGGAACGAAATCAAGCATATTTTTCGTTATCTTGGGGGAAGTACAAATTTTGAGTTTATTTTATTCTAGTGACTCCAAGTAAGATTTGACTGGCTATGCAGATGCTGACTATTTATCTGATCCACACAATGGAAAGTCGCATACAGAATATGTGTTTACATGTGGAGGAACTGCAATTTTATGGCGATCTCAGAAACAAACACTAGTCTCAATTTCTTCAAATCAGCAAAAATTATTGCATTACATGAAACAAGTAGAGAATGTGTATGGCTCAGATCAATGATACAACACATCAAGACATCATGTGGCATTTCAGTAGAGAAACGACCAACAATCCTGTATGAAGATAATTCAACATATATTCAGCGATTGAAGGGACGATATATCAAGAATGATCGGACAAAGCATACCCCCCCAAAATTCTTTTCTTATACCCAAGAACTCATGAAAGAACATGATGTTGACGTTCTATATGTCACGTCCAACAACAACTTAGCCGACCTCTTCATAAAGGCACTCTCAACTACAGTTTTCAGGAAACATGTTCATCACATAGGAATGCGTCATCTACACACTATGTGAAGAATTACCGATGTAATCAACAAGGGGAGCAGGGCCATCCCGGATAATATTTAGGCCCTGTGCCAAACTATAAAATTAGGAATTTTATTAAAAAAAATTGACTATTAAATTAAACTTTTAGTATCAATTCAAATTTTAATATTCTTTTGTTAATTCAACGTTTTCAACTAAATTGCACATAATTTTAGAAAAATAGTTAAATAGATAATTACGTGAGATAAAAAGATTGGTGAGCCCAATTTTTTTCTTGATTTAAACTATTTTGTATGTCAAGGAGAAATAAATACAATAACAAAACATTAACTTCAATCATTTGAGATCGGTTCCAAAAATAAATATTTATATTGAAACTGATCAAAATAAAAAAGTAAACATGTAGGTTGCGTTTGGATGGGTGATTTTTTGATTTGGTTTTTGGGGTTTTTTAATGATTATAGTAAAAAGTAAGAGAGAGATAGAGAGAAAAAGTGTGGGACCAATGAGAGAGAAAAATCAGAAATCAGAAATCTTGGGTGAAAATCACCCAGGAGAACGCAACCAAAGTTATTTTGAGTTGATTCATTAACCTGTTACATATTTGTTCTATTACTTATCTAATTAAATAAAATTAGACTAAATAAGCATATTCAATAATATAAATTGGGTCCCAAAAAATTTAGAGGCCCTGTGGGATCGGACTCCTCACTCCCTCATAAGCGAGCCTAAGGGGGAGCAAATTATATGCTGTACTCTTTTATCTTTCGTTAATTTTTTTTTCCACTAAGTTTTTATTTAGCAAATATTTTTAATCAGACAGTATCATTTGTATTGTTATTCAAGAGGGAGTGTTGAAAAATGAAGATCTCCCATACCTCTTACCTCTTTAGCTAGGAAATGAATGACAAATGAACAAAATGGATACTATTTAGGATAGATATATCCATCCCCCGTTCATCACTTTTGCTCCTATAAATATAAATGAACACGAGCGGATGACATTTGATCCAAAAAGAAAGAAAATTTTAGTGCGCCTCCGTTTGTTCTCCTCTTCTTATTGTAATTTCCTTTGTCAAATTTAAATTACCATAATATGTGTGTGCTCAAAATAAATAATATATATTCATCAATTTTATAACATTAAATAATATTTTGATGTATTTCGTTAATTTTGTTACACACATTGCTTAAAAGAAAAAAAAAAAGGATAAAGGGAAACATGAAAGCAAGGTGTCCAGCGGTGCGCTAATCGTGGTTAAAGGGTTTTCATAAAAGACAAAAAAAAAATGCGGGGGTAAGTGAGATTTTCCGTGTAAGAAATCCCTTCTCAAATTTCAGTTGGAATACCGTGTGCCTAGGCACACGATGATGTGTTAGGTGTGTTCAAATGCATATAAATATAATAAATTATGTATATAATATGATATAAAATGTATATAAGTTATACCATTATTATATATATAATTATTATGTACATTTTATATCACATTATATATATAATTTTATATAATTATGTATATTTGGGTGTACCTAGCACCGTGTACCTAGATACACGATATAATTTGCCCTCAAATTTGTTTTTTTTTTCATCATAAATTTTGTTTATATTTACTTTACTTTATTTATTTATTTTGTTTATATTTGCTTTTTAAAGGTCGTCTGTCGTGTTGGTGTTGCGTAATAAAAACCTCAACTCAAGACCCAAATCCCCCATTCCTCTCTCTCTCTCTCTCTCTCTCTCTCTCTCTCTCTCTCTCTCGCGTCTCCTTTCCTTTCTGCTTCTTGATTTGCTTCAAAACCCTAGCAAGAAAGAAAATCTGTATAGGGTTTTGACTGAAAAAGATTTATGGGTGTTTGATTAACATTTATCTAGGTCAGTGGGAAATTATGGAGAGATCTGGTAGTAGTCAAGATTATGACAACTTCATTGGCAGTTCCATGTCTGGTGAGCTAATCTTACTCCTCCTGCTGCCATTTCTTGCAACTTCTTTTTTTAAATTTAATTTGTCTGTTTTGATCTTCGAGTGTATGCTTGCTAATCTGTTGCTCCTACTGTTTTAGCATGGTTTAATTATTATTTGCCTTTTTAAAAATTACGATTTTCTCTCTTTTCGTGAATTTGATGCTTAATTATTTTAATGGGTTGAGTTGTTAATTGAGACTGGGGTTACGTTTACAAGTGTCTTTTTTGTGTTAATTTTTTTTTGAATGTTTTTAGAGAGGGGTATTTGATGATTTTCGTGGGTTGGATTCTTTCTTCGAGATTGGTTTGGGTGGGTGGGGGTGGGGGGGGGTGAGTGGGGTATACTCCCCCCCAAAAGAATAAGAGGATATTCCCAAGCACATCATACACACACCAAACATTTTTTATTTCAACAATTGAGTTTACCCCTCCTTCCCAAAAGCAAATAGTTCTATTTGGCAACTAAACGTTTTATGCATTTTCTAATAAAAGTGTGTTTTTATTAAATTTATTTTAATACCATGTTTCCAAAAGGAAAGGCAGAATAGAAATATAAATGAAAATGCATAGATGTGTAGAAATTGTACTATTGTATGGGGCAAATTAACCAGCTGATGGCACTATTGTTTGGATCGTTTAAGACTACGAGTAACTACAAACAAGCGGCTTCAACTTTTTCTGCACTATTTTTTAAGGGTATATATGTATATATTATTGATTTGTATATGTATATACATGTACATAACTTTATTGCATATTTGATTTAAGCTATTTTACTTATATTGGCGTGTTTATTTTTTCTTCATTTAACAATAAGCTTTTGTTTAACTGCTTAATTGATCTTAATATTCCTGCAGGTAATGACCTCTTTGATGCATCACAATATGCATTTTTCAAACAAGGAACTGCAGAGAAGGTCGAGCTGGGATGTTTAGAAGATGAAGCAGAAGAGGATTCTTGGGTTGGATGTGGTGATGATGAATACCATTTATTTGATAGAGAAGAGGTAGAACTTTTTCCCGCTTCTAAACCAATTAAGATTTTTGTGTTGGTTTTGCATTGTACTTGTTTTCTCTCTTATCCTTTTCTTTTGAGACTTTTGGTCTATCGATGGTTCATCTTAGCCGACCCCAACTAGTTTGTGATAAAGGCTTAGTTGATGTTGTTGTTGTTTGCATTGTACTTGTTTGCTTTAGGGAGTCTTCGACTCCTCTTTTTTATGTGAAAGGTAGTAGCCTTTCTTTTAGATTGATGGAATCCACCAAATGGGATGTAAAACACATGTTCTAAAGTGATAATGCCCATAACGCTTGCTGGGTTTTCTTTCTTGCTTCATGCTGTACAATGTGAAATGTTTAACAGATTTTACCCCAAATCTACATATGATAGTGTTGTAATTGAATATTCCACTCAGTTGCTGTGATTTACGTCAGACCCATAATGACCTGATGCTGCATCATTCCCCGTCGCTAGCAATGCAAAACTTGGGAAGCACTGATGCTGCATGTTTCAATAATTGATCTCGCTATTAGATTGGCAAAAAGTATGTAAACCTTGTTAGTCTCCATAAAAGAAATCCAAATGCAAAGGTAATAACACTTATTAAATAGCAACAGATATACTACTCCTTCCGTCCAAAATGCTCATTTTGGTCAACTTAATTAACTATTTACCAAATATTTATAAAAAATTTACACGTAATGATTATAGAAAAGATACTGCTGATAAATTACTTATCTTAACATGATTAAAGTCTTAGAATCTGAACCATGACAAATATGTGTAAAGTTAATTTAATGAAGTTGTGCTTTGATATTTCAACAAGAATAATTGATACTCTTTTTGGGACTGAGGAGTAGTATCTAGGTCAGTAGATAAGAGGGTTTATGAAGGTTAGGAGGATGACATTTTACCTGACACATAATTTTCTTTGGCATTCAAGTTCGACTATCTTTAGCATTCAGGTCCAACTAGAAACCGACCTGGATCAAGGTATTCTGATGTGCCGCTAATTGTTTTGGTCCGAGCCACATGTTTAGTTGCGATTTATTATTGTTATCATTGATTTATGTACGATTTTGACTAATCTCATTGAATCCTTCAATTCTTAATGACTAATCATATGATTTCCAACTGGTAATGACTAATCATATTGTAATGCCCCAAGTCCGAAAACCCGGTTCATCACGTCATCCTATCACTAGCCCACCGAGCACCAAGGGTCCACGAGCCCACCATAAGCCCATTCAAAAGTCCATGGATAAGTTGGTGCTTGTGGAAGTTGGGAACCACTTATAAGTCACTAATTTTCCATTCCTACCAAATGTGGGATATGAGTTATCACAATTTTCCTCACTTAAATCCTTCAAGTCCTCGTCAAGGCCAGACCACTACCAAGATCATACCCTCGGACGATGTAGGATTCAAGAGATTTTACCCCGCACAACACTTTGTTCCCACACTTCGATTCTGCTCCAATACCATTTGTAACGCCCCGAGTCCGAAAACCTGGTTTGTCACATCGTCCGCCCATTAGCCCCCCGAGCACCAAGAGTCCAATAATCCACCACGGGCCCACCCAAAAGTCCATGGGTAAGTTGGTGCTTGATGGAAGTAGGGAACCACTAATAAGTCACACTAATTTCCCACTCCCACCTAATGTGAAATATGGGTTATCACACATGATTTCCAACAGTGGTGGTTAGTCTTGCAGTAAAAGTAGATGTAGTTACATTCTTGCATTTGTGATTGTCATCATCAAACCAATCTCATAATCTTGATTGTTTCCTTCATTCGTAGTCCCAAGACCTAAACTCTCACTTTTTGCTTCTTTCGAGTTCACTGAAGCAGGGAATTTAGAGTGCTCTGGTTAGCACGTCTTTTCATAGTTATTTGACCAATATGATATGAGTTTGAGTGGCGAAGCTTGGTTGGTTATGTTTGTGCTTTGAATCTCCATGTCTCAAGGATAACCTGAATCAACATTTATGTAAATGATTGAATATCATCTTTTTATTTCATACCTTTATGTATACTTACTTTTTCAACTAGTTTGTTCTAGTTATGCTGAATGTTTTGCAAATTTGGGGTTAGAATCATCATCTGAAAGTCGTGCATGAAAAAAAACCCAGCAGTATTGCACTGGCCCGACAATTGTGTTCCTCACTTGGTACCCTTTTACTTATTTTCTAATTGGAACTGTTCGTTGAACCTTACTCTCTGATCCCTTTAACACTGTAAGCTCCATCATAATATAATCTTATTAATATGTGTGTTCACCATATGACTTTGCAAAAGTTTAGGAGTATTCCACTCTGACTTTGCACTGTTAATCCAATATACTACTCTGCTACCTTACACTCTGGAAGCTCTATCGCAATCTTGTCTTTATCTCTCGATATTTGCAACTTACCGGTATAAAGTATTTCTGTGCTGTTAGAACTTCAAGATGTTGATCTATATCCTTCTTTTCATGAAATCACTTGGGCTGTAACTCGTACCTTTCTTGCGAAGCTTCCTGGAGTTTGACTTGCCACTATGTTTTGTCATGTTTGAACTCAAAGGCCTTTTTCAGTATCTATTGATTAGAGGACCCAATGACTAGCGACCGTACTGATCAGCACTTCAGCGTATGTTAGGTTTGAGTCCTTAGCCTCTCAAAAGTGGAGTCTGCCTCTCAAAAATGAAGGTGATGTTGCCTACATCTTATCATTCCCTAGTCCCGGCGTGAGGGGAGCATTGTGGACTGGGTTCCACCTTTTACTAATCAAAGGACTCTGATAAGATGATCTAACATTTGCACAATGTTTTCCTACAGAACTCTTAGCCTCATACATCCTTTTCGCAGCATACTCCATTTAGAGTTGTTGGACTAGAGTATCCTACATGGACCATGGTAAGGCAAGCATGGTGCTATTAGGGAAAAAAGACATTTCACCATTTCTCATTCTTTGTCTGATTATATGTTCTTTACGTTTTTATGGAGTAATATTTCTCTTTGCTTATCAATTTTCTCACTATCTTTGAAGTAAACGTCTCTCTTTGGAAGGGTTTGGGTCTAGATGCATAGATGGACATGTGGATGTATTTCTTCAGTTTTGTTTTCTATTATGGTGAATGGGGAACCTAAGGAGTGGGATAGAAGCTCCAGGGGTCTTCTTCGGGGTGGGGACCCTTTATCTCTATATCCTTTCACCCTGGTGGTGGCTGTCCTTAGTAGGCTCCTTTCGAGGAGCGTGAAGAGGGGTCTTTTACATGGGTACTTGGTCGACCATGATGAGATGATGGTTTCCCACCTCCGGTATTGCCGATATGATACTAGTTTGTTCTCGTACAAGGGAGTGGGTTGATTTAAGAACGATCTTACCATCCTTCAAAATTTTTGAAACTGTGTTGGTAGTGGCTAAGGTGTCCAAGCGTTTTTCGATGGATAGAAATATGCCTATTTCTCCTTTGGAGGAACAGTTCACTTTGATTGAATGGCGTCTTTCCCTGCATCCCGATCTATCTCTATTTAGATTAAGTGTGGGGGTGGCCAAGTGTCTTCTAGAGGATAATGCATGTTTCATACAGTGTGGGGCGGGGGAGGATTACAAGGATCACCTAGTGGCTTGGGATATTGAGTCTAGGCCTAAGGAGGAAGGGGGTTTGTGGATTGTAATTTATCTATGAGAATGATTCTCTTATTGGCAGATAATTATGGCCATTCCCTCTGGATCCTCACTCTTTTTGGCACAAAGTTATGTGAAGCAAGTTTAGCGCACATCGTAACTGTTGGGATGCTTCTATCGCTTCTTCCATCACGTATGCAAGCTGTTGAAAGTTTATTTCGACCTCATAGTCATATCTGATATGTGGTTGGAATCGAGGATAGGGTTCGTTTTAACATCCTTGGTTGGGGGAAGTTCCTCTTTTCAATCTTTCCCTCGTTTGTACCGGCTCTCAAACTTTCGTGATGTTCTGATATCTTTGTTCGTGGTTACGGATGGGGGGTTTGAGTCTTTTGGGATCATGATGTATCTTAACTATTGATGTCACAAGTTTGCTAAATCTTTGTTCTTCTTTCCAACCCTCTTGACGGCCGGATCATTGACTTTGGCTACTGTACTCATTGAGGCGGTACTACATCAGTCAGTCATGATATTCCTTCTGCATCCTCAAATTCATAGAGATTTTTCTCTTTGCAGTTTCATCGGGCAAGGTTCCGTTCAAGTATAAAATTTTTGTTTGGCCAGTAGCTCGCGGTCGTCTGACTACTCGTGAGACTCATTACCATTCTCTTATGCATTGGCCTACAGCTTGGCTTTTGTGGTGCTGAGAGGTGATTATGGGCTGTTCCTCGCACGCTCCTGGACTTGTGCATGATCAGCCACTTAGGTTTTAGTGGCACAAATGATGCTAGAGTTTTGTGAGGGTGTTCGGTGTTTAGTTTGCCGTTGAATATTTGGATCGAGAGGAATTCCCAGATATTCAGAGATCATTAGCTTTCCTATTCTCATCCATGGGAGAGGATTGTTTTTCAATCTTTATGGCGCAGATTATGGGGCATTTCATGGTTTGTCTTTAACCAATTTGGTTAGAGATTGGAGAGCTGCTAAAGCCTGCATTTTGTTTTTAATGCTGGTTCTTTTTTCTTTTTTCCTTTTTTTGTCTTTGTTTTTATTTCTTGGCAGATTTTTGGCTTGCCTTCGCTGTACCATTTCTCTATCTCTAATAAATTCATTCTTTTTTTAAAAATTAATAATATCTCTTGTTTTTGCTGGACTTGATGAAGGAAATAGGAAACAAAATTTATTGCCCCAATGTGACCACAAAGCTCTTCCACTCTCGACTGGGCAATTTGTCATCCTTCATTTAGTACACATGAACGCGCCCCAATGTTTAAGAAACAATCCTTAACTCGTAGATTTATGGTTAGTCAAGCATCGTACGACTAATTTTATCCTTGTGCAAGTTTGATCTCAAAACTGATTCCCCATTTATACTACCATCATGAATGTGTAGCTCTTGCACGCTGAATGTCAAATTCGTCATTTCCAAGTTAATACTAATCCAAGTTCTTGCCTCAACCCCCCCCCCTCTTAAGAATACATTCTTCAGTATTTGTCTTGATATGGTTGCGAAAACAGAATATCTGGTAAATAAGATGCTCATTTGGCTTGATATTCCCCCTTTCCTCAGATTCTTGTTGATTGCTGCACTAATACAAGTAGGGACCTCTTTAAAGCATTGATCAAATACAGTTTTAGTTGACATTGATTTCCATTTCCTTTTACCGGTGAATATTTCACCTCGAGCATGGCCTAAAACGTTAGGAAAGATTTAATTTGCTCATTGGAAGTGACAGCAGCAAGCTGTTATACAATCCATGAGCCTTTACATATATAGAGGATTGTATTACCCCCCGATGTGTGTGTATAATATAGTGTAAGAATATCTCCGTAGCTACTTGTACAGTTGTACTTGCTTTGTAACCTAAACGTGTATACATTCTGCTGAATCTTTTGTCAGTATGTACAAGTATCCTTTTGTACTTTAGCTGTAAAATAATTTTCTTTTTCAAAACATTTAACCACTTTGTTAAACCTGTTGATAACATTTCTCCGCATAGCAGTGGGCAGAAAATATTAATTGTTGAAGAAAAGATCATTGTTGTGACTTGTATGCATATGCTAGTTCGGTGCTAGTTTTATTTGCTTCTTTATTCTTTTTCAACTACTACACCTAGACAGACTTGTGGAGTGGATCTGTTTATGGTTCCTTGTTCATCAATATGTACACGCCCTATAAAGTAGGCCTCATGCTTACTGCAGTTAATGCAGAGTTAGTTGTTTGAGCGTGCATCTATTTAGTTATTCTCTTAATACTTTCTTGGCACTGACTCTATTTATGCTTTATCTTCACTTGCAGGGATCAGGTTTAGGATCTTTATCAGATTTAGATGATCTGGCAACTACATTTTCCAAGGTCAGGCACTTCAAACCTGTTTATTTCTTGCAGATTTTTCTCCTTTTCAGTGATCTCATGCCATCTAGATCGAGTTACTTCTGTGTTGTAGATTTATGCTAAACGTTTCATTCATGTATCTGTTCGTTTTGCACGATCATGAGCTTGGGCTACGTAACAAGAACTCTTGTAGAGTGTCGGACGCGGGTACGTGGCCAGAGTTCGGATTAGCCAAAATTATAAATTTTAGGATCCAGGGACTCAGCAAAAAAGTTTCCAAAATTAAGACACGGGTACAGGGATCATTCGTTCTAATAATATGTTATATACTTATATTTTAATATGAATATATTATTTGCATTCCAAAAATATAATGATTTTTGTAGATAATTGATTTCAGCCAAAGATTTTTAACATTTGAATATATCCTATAATTGATTAGGTGAGGCAAAAGGACCGTATAAACAAGATGTTGAAATTAATAAGCTTAAAGTGTAATTTCAAAACTTTAAGGGCATAAATGTTAGTAAGATTCGATGAGGGGAACTTTGTTAAGTTTGCAATTCCTTGACCTAATCTGGCTAGAAATATAGCAAGGGTGATTTCTTATTTCATATATGAATAGGGTTTTTATCATTTTAGGCCCTAAAGTTTTCGTGGGGGTTCAAAATGGACGCTGATGTTCAAAAATAATCAATTTAGGCCCTATTGTTTGAAAAATGTTTCAATCCAAGGAATTTTTGATGGTTTTATTAACAAATGGACGGAGGGAGACACACATTATTTCCACGTGACTTTTGTTTGGACAATTATGTCATTTACCTTTAAGGGAAAATATTAGGACCTAAAATGATAATAATCCTTATTTTTATAAAAAAATTAATATTATATTATACTTTTTCAATTAGTTACTACTTAATTAAAATTAAAATTATATTGAATACATAATTATAATACATTATGTATAATATTATATATTAATTAAAATAATCAGCTTAATTACAGGAACCTAATTTTTACCTTAATGATAATTAGTTTAATTAAATTACTTATTAAGTTCTCTCTCCGTTCCACAATAGTGATCCTTTTAGACTTATGCACATAAATTAAGAAATAATTTACATTGACAAATTTACCCTCATTAAATAGTCTCTCTTTATTAATGAGAAAAGAAATAAAGTGTAATTAATGATTATTGTTCTTTGGGAAAGTAGGAGGGTAATTTAGAAAAGTACGTGTAAAAACTCTCTAGAAATTCTAAAAGCACAATTATTTTGGAATAAATTTGAACGAGTTCGGATCTTCTGTCCCATTTGGTGTTCCATTCCCTGTCCCATCTTTCTAAAATCCCATCCTAGCCGTTTAAAAGATGACCCTAAATTTTAAAATTCTAGGTAATGGGATATGTGTCAATATTTAAGAGATATGAGACAGGAGATGAGACACCAAGTGGGACAGAAAATTCGAATTCAATTTGAACTTCTAAAAGGACTACTATTATGGAACGAAGGGAGTAATACTTACCTTAATTAATCTTTTACCTTAATTAATATTTACTTTAATTAAGTTTTTACCTTAATGATAATTAGCTTAATTAAATCATTTCTTAATTAAATTACTATTAATTAACCTTAATTAACTCCCTCCATCGCCACCCCTCCATCGCCACCACCCCCTTCACCGTCAGCCGGCCACCAACAACCAATTTTAACATCTTTCCAACAAAATACCACCACCACTCCTTTGACCGCCACCCACATCCCTACCCCCACGACAGCGCCACCACCACCCCCTTCACCGCCACCCAACCCCCACCCCCTCCTCATCCAATACCACCA
>JAOWAN010047606.1:0-14165 GCA_028566635.1 Lobelia cardinalis
TGGGACCCACTATTTAAATGGCTCAAAGTTGGTGTGACACCCATTTCTCAAAATGGGTGTAAACCAATTTTCCAACAGTCTAAAGCTAAAATGTGCATTAGGTTGCTCCAATCGTAGCACGAGTTGTGATTGCTGCTGCTGCTTACGCTGGTAGATATGCAATATAAGCTTGGAATGCATTCAAGGCTAGACCACCTCAGCTAGACTCCACAAATTTTATGAAGGTGGGTTTTCAACAATAGATTATGAAAAGAGAAGCAGCTCTTATTCTTGGAGTCAGGTAGTCTGATTGAAACATAGTATTCATACTTTCTAGTTCATCGTAAGTTGGTTGGGTTCTTGAAATAGAAAACTGTGTTGCCCTATCTCTTCTATCTCAAGATGAAAAGCATAACGGGATTGACAATATTGTGAACTCTATTATGTTTCCTCTCTTCTATTTGATAACAACATTGCACTTTTGGCCAAGACTACTTCCTCGAATAGTATTTCCAATGGTTTCAAGAAGTTCGATAAGTCTGGGTTGACACCTGATGTTGGAGGTATCAAGCACAGCGAATTGATATTTTGGTCCTCGTATTTGGCAATTTATGTTAATTTAATCACTATGCAAAAAACTTTGTTCATATGGCCCCCAAGCATCATTTCACACCCTAACATGTTCCTCAGTATGGTTATGTTAAATTTCAGTGTTATCTTTTCAAAGTACTTCCTTAAAATTATGTTGATCATTAAACTAAATATAATTAATAATAATTAATTATTTTATTTTAAATTTCTTCTTAAAAAATGAAAAAGACTATACATTCAGCACCCACCACCAAAATATAAATAAATAGAAAAAGCGAGTCAACATCCCTCCCGAGTTGTTCCATTTCTGCCCGGCGGCACCAAGTCACCAACTACATATCTATAAATAAATAAATAAATATATATGTATATATATACACACACATATATGGCTGGTTCAAATTAGTCCTAGATGCAAACTGAATAGGAAGAAAGACCTGCGAATCTATCTGACTCAAAGTAGAAAATAGAAACCAATAGCCCTTAGATTTGAAGGACACAATGACTAAGATCTGAAAATAAGGAGTGAAAACGTGGTGACATTTGTCGTAAATAACGTGAACTTCAAAAACACGATGACATTATTCTAAATAACGTAAATTATTCTTTTTGTGAAATTGTATCCGCAATAATTTTTGTGTTGAATCTTTAGTACATTTTTGTTGAATCCAAGTTGTGTCGTGCATTTCTGTCGAATGTTGAATCTCATTGTATTTTGTACTAATTGTACTTTTTTATTGAATGTTAATGCAATTTTTATTGAATCTAAAGATTTTTCTGTTAAAACTTATTGCATTTTTTTGTTGAATAACAGTGCATTTATGTGTTAGAATCTTAATATATTGTGTTGAATCTCACTTGTTGGAAGCCAATGGCCATGGGAGGTACAAGCAATCCTTGTGTGATATTTTAAAAAAAAAAATTCTTTTCACTTTTTTGATTACTCTGTCTTCAATTGTTGTCGATGAGGTCAGAGACGAGAATGGAGGAGGATCCGACTATGATTTTGGCAAAGACAATGAGAAGGAGCTATCCTCATTGAAATTGATTCTTCTCCATTGAAATCTATATCAGATCTGGAAGTTAGGGCTTAATATTCGGTGGATTACTGAAAGCAGAAATTTTGTGAGAGCTTTAGTTGATTTATCTATGGAAGATTAATACTTAGATGATGGAGCACGACTGAGTTTTGGATTTCAGAAAGAGACGGAAGAGAAAGAAGGCATGAATGGATAGAGAAGAAGGTGGAGGCGTGTTTTTGTTTTTATTGGATCGTCGTGCATTTTTTGTTGGATCTCAAATGTTTTGATTTTGAGTTAATTACGAGTATGCCATCGTGTTCTGGTTCCTATTTTAGTTGGTTTGTAGTGGAATCAGCGCATATACACACATATATATACACACACACACACCACACGGGTAGCCGCTCAAACGAGAACCTAAATATCGTAGGAACCAATCTCGATCGTTTGAATTAGAGCAAAAAACACGACCGGGATAAAAAATTGTAAGCTGGATCAAAATTTAGGTATTTTGAGATAAATTCACAACACAATAGCCTACTTTATTCTGGGAATTACTTAAGACGTAGCAAATTTTGTACTGTATTCCTCCGTGAATTTTCAAGACACATGGCTCTCACGATATTTAGGTTCCTATTGAAACTCGACCCTACACACATATACATATAAACAAAGGGGCTTATTCAAATAAAAAATTAAATAATCTATAAACCGGCAAACCACTAGGATACAAGAATTTGATATTTGTTGCTCTTAGTCAAAAGAATACTAAGATCCACAAATATTAACTAAGTTCCACAAATATAAAATTCTTGATTCCTAGTGGTTTGCATGTTTTTAGATTTTTATTTCGAACAACTACCTATATATATACATATATACATAGGGTCTTATTCAAATAAAAACCTAAATAATCTACAAATTGTGCAAACAACCAGGATATAAGAATTTGATATTTATGGACCTTAGTCAAAAGAACACTAATATCCACAAATATTAAATAAGATATACAAATATCAAATTCGTAGATCTTAGTGGTTCGCATGTTTTTAGGTTTTTATTCGAACAACTATATATATATATATATATATATATATATATATGTATATAGTGCTTCATAATAAGCCGCAAGGCTCCCCTTCAAGTCGTCAGGCATTCTGCTTTCAGCCCGTGAGGCTGCTTCTTCATCCTTAGTTTGGAATGCTCCACATATCTATCCTCCAGATCCACGTACCAACCTTCCCCTCCTTACTTGAATATACTTTTGCTTAGTGTCCTTCAGCTTTCCTGTATCATTTGATTTTACGTTCAAACTTCTTCTACTCTTCAAATTTGTAATTTGCGCTTTTTAATTCATCGCAGAAACTCAGTTGTTAAAACTTCCCCTCATTTCATTCACAACCTAATCCCTGCATCCATCATTTTCGACAACAAAATGTTGTATGTTCTACTCTTTGAAATTATTTCTGCTTTTCTTAATTCATAGCAGCGACTCAATTGTCAGATTTTTCTCCCTTTCCGTTTACAGTTCATTCATGGCTTTGTTTTTGCACTGCAGTATTGAAGGCTGGATACTTCTCTTTGAATCATCCTCCGTACTGCGAATTGGTATGATTTTCGGTTACAGTTTTGATTATTACAATTTCTCTTCCTTTCTGTTTATAAGAAGTTATCACAACCCTTTCTATATTTTCTGTTACACTTTTGCTCATAGTATGCTTACAGCTTACGTTTCTACTATCTATATCTTAAGCACCTACCAATTAGGATCATGTTAGTTTTTATCTGTTGCAACTTAGTTGGCCATTATTTTAATTGAAGAAACAACTTAAGCATCAAGGGATATTATTTTCGAGAATATGTACCTCTGACCCAAAATGACGGAGATGATTACAGAAACCTTGTTCTTTTGGGATAAATTAATTTTTCAATTTGATTTGAGTTGTATAGATTATGGAAGAGAGATGCAAGAATAATAGGACAGCCATTGGTTAAGTTTAAATATTGTCCTATAATACATAGCTAATGAGGGAAGGGCTTATCTTTATCTGCAGAATTTCCTCTGCAATACAGTGGTCAATGATAATGTAAGTTTTTAAAAGCAGAGGATTCAAGATTTTAATGCGCAAAGACAGAGAAATTCTCATATGTAGAAGTACAGTGGTTCAAGACAAATGGTTTGAGTAGCATTAGAAGCATTGGGGTAACTGCAATGACTGGTGGTGAGTGCTATAAGTTTAAAGGAATAAATGCTTCTACCTTACTTTAGAAGGTTGTGGAGTTGAGCTTTTTATGCTTTCCTGAATGGATGCTTGACTGAATCTTAGGTACCCACTTGGAAATGTGTGTTTCCTAGGATCATGATAAAATTGTACAGTTGGAAAAGATTGATGTTTCAATACTAATTAGTATTTCACTCATGTCTTTTTCTTTTTCCCTTCAGATTATATTTTCCACTCCACTTACCAAATAAGAGCATGGATGAGCCTCTTGGACCTTCCTTCAAACTCTTGCTGCTCAGGTATTCGTTTGTGCTATAGTCTTCTTTTAATTCTGTAGTTTCTTGATTGACATTTTATATGGATCCTGCAAGTACACCATTGTATTAGTATATATATATATATATATATATATATATATATATATTTGGACCTCTTCCATTGAGAACCATATAAACCCTAAGAACCTCTTCCGGCCATAAGATCTAAAAATTTGGACAGTCAAGATGACACTCCTACCTTAAAAACGTGCGGTGGCAATTAGATAATTTCTTAAAACTCTAGGGCCATTCACATTGCTAATCCCAAACCCATAAATATCGTATTTAATAACACTCTCTCTCCTCTCTCCTCTATGATCTCCTAGCTCGTGCCGTTTCTTCTCGATCTCCTTTACCGATAGAGATTCTACCTACTCCGTCCTAGCTTGTGCCGTTCCTTTCTCGATCTCCTCCACCGAATTTGCCTACCTACTCCGTCCGTTGCTCGCGCCGACTTCCTGCATTAATCCGTTGAAGATTCGCCGGTAAATCACATTCCTCTCAGTGAAATTTCATCTTCGTTGAATTTTCGGGATTCTCATCCCACTTCCGTTCATGCATCATACTCTCCGTTAGATTTTTCGGCGAATCCATGGCTGAATCTTCTGGTGTCGTCGAAATCTCAAATTCACCTTCTATTTTTCTTCAATTTTAATTCGACAATATCCTTTTATCAATTTTAGTTCGTCACTATCCTTTTATCTGTTTTGACATTGATTCGTTAAAAAAAAAAATTTAATCAACTATTTGATGACTTTGATAAATTATAGATTGTAGCTGTGATTCATGAAATTTACTGAAACTTGCCATTGTGATCCATTAATTTATTGTACTGTGATTCATCAATTTGATGAACTGTAAATTGTTGCCGTGATTCATCAAATTTAATGAAACGTGTAAATGTGATTCATCAATTTAATATAAATACTAACTCTAATTGAACAAATTATTGTACTCTGATTCAATTTGATGAACTGAAGCTTTTATTGTGATTCATGAAATTTACTGAAACTTGTAACTCTGATCCATTAATTTATTGTATTGTGATTCATCAATTTTGATTCATCACAAGCTGGCAAATTGTAGCTGTGATTTATGAAATTTATTGATATATGTAACTGGGATTCATCAATTTAATATAAATGCTAATTGTGATTCAACAATAATTGTAATGTGATTCATCATTTTTTGACATTGATACATCAAAAAACATCATTGGATGAAGGGATCAATTTGATGAACTCTAAATTTGTGATTCATCAAATTTAGGGGTTAGAGGTTAGTAGGGGTAAGGAATTTTGTGGTTTAGGGGTCAGTAGGGGTTGAGGGCTTAGTAGGGTAGGGGTTAGTTGTGGTTTAGGGGGTTAGGGGTTTTGTGGTTTAGGGTGTTTAAGGGTTTATACGGTCTAGGAGGTTAGGGATTTTGTGGTTTAGGAGTTGGGGGTTTTGTAGTTGATTATGAACATAATCATAGTTATTAAAGGCGTGCCTGCGCCTAGGCTCAGGCGGGCACAACTTTTGGGCCTAGGTGCGCCTAGGCGCCAGGCCCACTTTTGACCTAAAAGAGATCTGCTGATTTTTTCCATGGCTGAGAGAGAGAGAGAGATGGAGAAAGTCTGTCTTGCGTGTTTGTAGGAGGAGAGGGAGAATGGGCAGCGATTTTGCAATCGATCTGTGTTGTCGATCTGCCTTGCGGGAATGAGATATTAGGTTATGAAAGTTTCAATTTAACAAATTGTCCCCTCATCTATGTTTACTTTTTTAACATTTAAGCCCTTAACGTTTTTAATATCACTGTTTTATCTCATTATCTTTATAATGTTCTTTATTTGGCTTTTTTTCTTTTAGTTTTTCTTTTTTTCACACTTTTTTCCTGTTCTTTTTCGATTCTTTGATCTTTCTTCTTTTATAATAGCTATTCAAGTTACATTTATGCATAAAATTATAATTTATATCTATATTTTTTTTATAGAAACCTATAATTTTAATACAATTGAGCATATTAGAATATATTTATATTTGAAAATATTTTTAGGCTTCGTCACTAGGGCGCGCGCCCGCCTTGCGCCTAGGCCCCGGGCACACCTTTTGCGCCTTGGTGCGCCTTACGCCTTTAATAACTATGAACATAATCACGGGTACAAGTTACAGTTTTGTGGTTTAATTGTATCTTGTACCCGTGATTCATCAAATTTACCGCCACATGTAATCGTGATTTAGGAGGTTTACGGGGTGTAGGGGGTTTAGGATTTCTTTTGTGGTTTAGGGGGTTTAGAGGGTTTTGTGGTTTAGGGGGTGTAGAGGGTTTTGTGGTTAGGGTTTAGGGTTTGTTTTGCGGTTTGGGGGGTTTTGTGGTTTAGGGGTTTTAGGGGGTTAGGGGTTTTGTAGTTTACTATGAACATAATCACATGTATAATTTACAGTTTTAATTGTATTTTGTAGCCGTGATTTATCAAATTTAATGATACATGTAACTGTGATTCACGAATTTAATATAAATGCTAACTCTGATTCAATAATTTATTATAATGCTAACATTGACACATCGAGGTTGTAATTTGAGCTTTTCTTTTGTGTAGACGATGCAAGCAATTATGTTCCCTCAAATGTATCACATAGTGGAAATGATGCTGATCTGAATGCATTGAGACGATGATGCATCATCAACAAATTATGTTCCCAAATGTGACGATGAGAAAAAATCACATCTTTGGCAGCCATTCATATCATTGGAAGAAGGGATCACTTTTTATGTAGCCTATGTTAAGACCCGCGGCTTTGATATTCATTGATTCATCAAAATAACCATTGATCCATCAAATAACCATTTAATTTATCAACAAACTAATACTTATCTATTAAAATTTCTAACAATATTATAACATAGTCATAAACCCAACTAACAAATCACACACATACATCAAATAAGTGATTATAAAATTTGATCTAAAATTCTTACCTCATTATCTACCACCAAAGACAATTTATCAAGAGCGTTTGCGCTTTTACTTTCTCATCACTTTGTTGAACCACATCAACAACAGGATCCATTTGCTCTTCCTTCCGTGAAAGACTAGCACCGATTTAACACCTTCACCACTTGGAATGATCTGGCAGCAAGTTCCTTGAGAAGTACTATCCACCAGCGAAGATCACTCAAATGCGCAATAAAATTACTCACTTTCAGCAATTGAGTGGTGAATCATTACATGAAGCATGCTACAGATACAAGGGCTTGATCAGAGATTGTCCACACCATCAGATTCCTGAGTGGATAATCATCCAAACATTCTACATTGGATGCAGCAGCTGGTGGAACATTGGCAGACAAAGAAGAAGTCGAAGGGTTCAGAGACCATCAAGAAGCTTCAAGCCCAAATAGCAGCTCTTACACAAGCAATTAAAAATTTTGGACAACGGTCCGCTCTTACACCTCCTGCTCAGGTATGTGAGATTTGTACCGGTCAACATAGTACTGATAACTGTTCGTTTTTAGCTAAATCTGTTAATTACATGGGCTATAGAAATAATCATAGTAACAATAATCCTTATTCTGCATCATATAATTCGGGTTGGAGAAACCACCCAAATTTGTCTTGGAGAAACAATGCAGGACAACAGGTATAACAGCAGCCCTACCACCCTCAGCAGTTGTATCAGCAACCTCCTCAACAAGATCAAAGAACTGAGGATGAATTGAGAAAGCTAGTCATGAGTCATGAAGCAACCATTCGTAACTTGAAAGTGCAAATTGGGCAGCTGGCATCACAGCTGAGTGCAAAACAACCAGACACACTTCCAAGCAATAATGAGACTCGACCTACTGTCGTGGAACAATGTAATGCTATCTCAATTTAGTGCACAAGGTGCGGATTTGACTTAGTGAAACTTCGAAAAGCGAGAGCGGTAAAAGCTCCGAAGAAAGAAGTTGAAGAGAAGAAGGTTGAAGTGCAGGTGATAGAGGATAGAGTGGAGGAAAATCAGAGCAAGCAAAACCAAAAATAAAGTATCCACCACCTCCATTCCCGCAGAGACTCCAAAAGCGAGAATTACATCCGAAGTACAAGCAATTAGTGGAACTCTACACCAACCTTCACCGTGATGCAACGTCCCTAAGGGAAATCCCAACCTACGCGAAGTGGGTCAAGGAATATCTAGCTAAGAGGAAACCAACCGACAACTTGGAGGTCATCCCTTTGACTGAAGAGTCTAGCGCGGTGGTAAATCATGAGTTACCTATAAAGATGGACGATTCGGGTAGTTTTACAGTTTCTTGCAGTATTGGGGATGTCCACTTTAAGAAGGCATTCCTTGATCTCGGCTCTAGTATCAATGTGATGCCTTATGCTATCTTTAAAGAGCTAAGCTTGGGGGAATTGAAAGAGGCATCAGTGATTCTTCAAATGACGGATCGATCAACAACTAGACCGAGGGGCAAGATTGAGAATGTGCTTGTGAATATAGACACTTTAGTTTTTCCAGTGGACTTCATTGTTCTTGATATGAAAGAAAATCGGAAAGCTCCCCTTCTTCTTGGGCGACCGTTTTTGGCCACTAGTAAGGCTAAGATTGATGTCGACAAAGGAGAATAGCAATTCAAAGATAATAACAAGGAGGTGTTTTTCCAGATGTTTGAGGCATCAACATGTCCTTCTAAGGAAAAGTGTCCACAAGTTAATGTGCCGAACGTTAAGCATCTCGACGAAAGGCCCAAGGAATTGGTTGTTGATAATGAACCATTTGGCCTAGAGAAATTATTCCTCTCCGAACCAACTTTTCTCCCCCTCAACCAGACGGAGAGAAAATGACTGATTAACTGCCAGTGTCCCATATCACTGCGTATCCTCATAGGGACATCAACACAAACTTTTGGTTGTGCGATGCGTTCTTCAGTAACTACCGTGATTCCTTGCAGGTGTATATGCAGCAAGTATCCATGCTCATGTCACTCGAGCTCATCTAAAGGATGAGTCTGGCATCAATATCAGAGTAAGCGCGCCTCATTTTTACATGGGCAGCAGCAGGGATCATGATGAGAAAAGGTGGGGTTGTACCATACCAATTCACGCCGTTCAATAACGGTGGGAAGATTTGTCTTATTAGAGTGACATTCTGCAAAAATCATGCAGTCAGGATGGCCTGTCAAGGTGGATGGTGAGTGATCTCGATAAAGTAACCATCCAATCGGCACACAAACTGCTAACCTCAAATTCTTGGAAAGATGCAAGCCATGGTGCATAAGGTTTGGTAGCAGTTGGCCTCAACGAGACCAATAATGGGTGCATGTAATGTTTGCTCTGTCCGATACAGAAAGAGGCTTTGGTGCGCATTACCAAAGTCTATACGATTTCTTGCAACTCATCTCTGTATGATAGGAACATCCCAAGTATTCAACTATAAAATCCGAGGACATGCAACAAGTGCCAAATGGCTATGACTAAACTCCATGCCAATATCCAGTCTCTTGGACTTAAATGGATTTTAAAATGGCGGATGTTATGTCCTTACAATCACTATAGGGAGTTTAGTTTGGCGGCATCCCATGTGGACAAATAAACAGATCTGTGATTATTGTTGTCATAGAACTTCAGGTTCTAAGGTCGAGATGCTAAATCAACACCATAATATTTTTATTTGATCCACTGTATGGTGTGATATGTCCACAATATTCCATGTTGGGAGTCATAAAGATTGAGGAATAGTTATTAATTTTGTGCATAGAGTCTAGGATCGTCCATTTAATCAAATGTATCTTGTATGTTTAAGAAACTATGCATTGGATCCTAGATGTATAAGTTGATGTCCTATGAATGACATTTTCAACTTATCTTCATAGTACGCTCTCGGCTGTACTTATGGTACACTGTGCACAAAATTTCAATAATTCCTCCTCAATGGTTATGAAAGTGTTCACTAGGAACTTTGCTCGAAATGATGTGACATCGTTCTCTCAGAACGGAAACACGTGAGATCTCAAAGATGAGTCTTTGGACAATCATTTGGTCTCAGCTCAGACAAACATGTATAATGTTGTCGTAGAGGTTTTAGGTAGGCATAAGGCTGCATAGATTCAACAATGTTCTTCAGGAACATGTATCATGCGCCAGAAAAATATTCCCACTATATAGACCTGTTTGATTTAATTCGATTGATCACATGTCTAAAACAGTAATGATGGATCGAATTAATCATTCGAGCAAACCATTGGATAAAAAGAACTGAATCTTAAGTTAAGTTAATCATAATTCAAGTGATAGAGGGATAAACGATGTCACACTGCAGAAAAGGTCATGCCTTGCGCTAATAATACGAGCTCGCTTTAAAGTTTAGCTATACAACTGTGAGTTTCTTGATTATAGGACATCAAATCTATCAAAAATGGATATTAAACTTTACGTTTATAGCTGTCAAAAATACTCTATGTGTAATGACCGATCGTATCATCATCTCTTCAGGAGATGTGCGATCGTGATTCGGCGCCACCTCAGTGGCGACAGGAGATGGACGAGATGAGGGAGACTCAGTGGAGATTGGTAGAGCAGTTGGCACAGATGCAGTCTGAGTCCCAGCAGCAGTTGGCACAGATGCAACAGTTGTTGTAGTCGCAGCCGCAGCAGATCCTACAGTCCCAGCAGCAGTTCCACCCGTTAGATGATGTATATCGTCCACACATGCCCGATGATATTTTTGGCGATAACATAGGCAATCCTTATTTTAGATAGTCGTTTGTAATTTTATTTAAAATACAATTTTTTGTAATTATTACATTTTGATAATTAATTAAATATTTTATTTCATTTATATAATTACAATATTTATTTAAATATTAATATTAATTATAAATAAATATTAATAATTAATAATTAATTATAAATAAATATTAATAATAAACAATTAATTATAATTAAATAATTATTAATTATAAATAAATATTAATAATAAATTATTAATAATTATATTTAAATAATAATTAATTATAAATACTATAAATAATAATTAATTATAATTAAATATTAATTATTAATAATTAATAATTAATTGTAATTAAATAATTAAATTTAATTAATTAGAATAAGATAATAGCGACTGACACAATCACTAAGAGACCAGAGAATAGCGACTGACTTTTAGCGACTGAGTTAGTCGCTATTCTCCAAGTCAGTAGCTAAACTGGAGAATAACGACTGACTGTCAGTCACTATGTTCCCTTTTTCTTGTAATAAAGATCGTTAACTACTACTTTGATTATCAATTGATTTTGAGATGAAACTCCAAATTTTAATATGGTATTATAACAGGCTCTCTAAACGTGACACTATTTCACACCGAGAACAAAAATAATCACTTAATACTTTTGTCCAAAATATTGGAGTTGGTTGTTGGTTCAAAAGCTTATAGAGCTTCTAGAATAGACTCTTTGGTATTTTTCATGTTCATTCCCTTTTGTGTTCATGAACCAATTTTGGTGAATAAACTTTGGTTATTGGACTTGACTGTTGGGCTGTCCTATAATGTTTAGGTTCATATTCTTAAGAGTTTTTGAAGACTATAAATAACTAGTGATGAGATGAACTTAGGGTGTCAACAATATGTGAGAGACATTTGTATGTATGAGTGATATATTTGAAAAAGTGTTATACACTCATTTGTACGTGTGAGTGATACAACTGAAAGAGAGTGATATACTCATTTGTATATGTGAGTGATACATTCGTTTGTATGTGTGAGTGATACACTTGAAAGAGAGTGGTACACTTGTTTATAATACTATAAGTTTAGTATTGTGGCCGTACCCGTGGAGTAAGAAATTTTTTTCGAACCACATAAATTCTTTGTCTCCTTTATTTTCAATTTGTGTGCATGTAAAATATGCATTAATTAATTTGATTGAATCGCTTTGCGTATTATTTGTGCTTTGATTTTAATTTTCGTCGCATACAAAATACTTTGAGCATCGTATAAAACAGATAAACAATGATAAATATTTCGGAAGGGAAATAAGTATAAGAATTAGATAAAACGAATGGAACTAAAAGCAAAAGAGCAAAATATGTTCATTATTTTGATAACACTTTAAGTTATTGGGTTACACATTATACCACCAATCACCTTCTTGTTTTCAGAGCCGATCATCATACAAATTAGACACACAAATTTTCCCCTATGATCAAAGTGATTAACCACATGATCAACAGCCAAGCCAAGCCAAGCCGAGCCGAACCCATCAATCACTGCTCCTAATTCCGTCGACTGAACTCAAAACCTCCCCAATTTCCCACTCACTGAGCTCAAATTCTTCTCCCCCGACATCTTCTTCACCTTCCCTCGCCGCCGGCGACAGTTGAGGGTCTTTGGCCTTATCCCCTTCCGCCGCCGATTCTAGCAACTTGAAGCAACCAAATTTGGGGGTTGAGTCGGGGGTGGCTGCAAATTTGGTGTCGAATGTGAAGGAACTAGACCGAATGGGTTCGCAACTCATCTGCTCTGTTGGAGAGTTCTTCCTCCTCTTCGCCTCTCGATCCGTTTCTGGGTCTTTGTTATCCCTGTTCTTGGGCTCCTCCCCGGCGGTGGTGGGGACGCTGGAGATCGGGGAACTTTCGTCGGAGTCGGAGATTTTATCGGAGCTTATGCACGTGGCCGGCAAAGTTTCCTCGGCTTTGGTTTCTGCCATTTTCTTGGATTTGTCAGGGGCGGAGACAACTTTATTAGTACTACTAAACTTTTTTTTTTGTCCAAGTGTGGTTGAACAAAGATTTTTCTTTAGCAATTTTTTTTTTCTTTTTAACCTTAACATGAAAGGGTTTGCTATGGTGTAGAAAATTTTTCATGATCTCGGAGCATCAGTTGAAACTCTCTCTCTCTCTCTCTCTCTCTCTCTCTCTCTCTCTCTCTCTCTCTTTCTCTCTCTCGTTTTAATTTAATTATTCATAATAATAATATAAAAAAATATTATTTTCAAAATAATCAAAATATATCGAAGGAAATACTATTTTCTACTAGTGACAGGCTCTTGAAAATGACATAACGATATTTTTTTTATTCGTAAATATATCACATACTCTTTCTGTTTTATTTTAAATATCTTAAAAATAATTTTTTTTTTCACAACATATTACTATCATATATAAAATAGTGTAAAACCATTGAATAGTTTTTTCTCTATTGTATAATGGCTATTTTTTATAGGGTGCTAATTAGTTTGCTTTTTGTTTGGGGTTCGTTTTTATTTTGGTTTGCTTATGTAAGAAAAACGTTAATAACGTTTAACCTTTTAAAGATTAAATGGGATACAAACCTCCCCTTCCCTTTTGGAAAGAAAAGGAAATGCATGGGTCCACCCAATCATCGCATGCTGTCATTTGTCAGCGACATTATGAGGTTCGTATAAAAAATATATAAATTATATTATTATTATCTTTATAATTATTATGTATATTTAATATTCATATTATGTATATTATTTATAATTTTTATGTACATTTAGAGAAAAATTAGACACTTCTAATATCGAGCGTTTAGACGCTCAGTGTAATTTCCGGACAGTATGGGAGTTGGAATCTTGTAATTACACGAGAGACATATTTGTTTCGTGCATGTTTGAAAATTGTCTTAAATCATAAAATGTTGTGAGGACAAATTTAACCTTCATTTATTTTATGAAAAGTCTATTAAATAATAACACATTGTGAGGATAAATGTTTCTATTTAATACACATATTTTGAAATACGCAGGAACGTATTCATTTTACAAGTTAACACGTTAACTTTAAGTTCAATTATCTTTCATTGATTCTTAATCAGTAGAGATGTTTTTTTTTTAGTTTAATAAAAACTTAAGGAAACTCTATCATTTAACTTCAATATTTAATTAAATATAAATGCATATCTCAAGCAATATGCACTAGAATAATAAGGGATTTTTGCATTTTAGGCCCTCATGGTTTTCGTGGAAAGGCAAAAAGGACCCCCAGGTCTGAGTAATTGCCGTTTGGGCTCTATGGTATTAATTTTATAGCCAAAAGGGCCATTTTGGA
>JAOWAN010047617.1:0-14164 GCA_028566635.1 Lobelia cardinalis
GCAAGAGCCAACTTGATCCTCTTCCCCAGGTATCCCAGATAAGGGGACCCCAGGAGAGCCGCCGACTCCAACTACCGGCGAAGGCCAACGGAGGCAGACATCTAGCGCTTGCTTAATGTTGGAGCGCACCGTGGCTTTTCTGAAATGCTTAGTAGTATCGACTGTATGCACTGGCAATGGAAAAATTATCCAGCTGCTTGTCAAGGTATGTTTACTAGTGGACATAAAGGTAAGTCAACCATCATACTCAAAGCTGTTGCTTCTTATCATGACTTGTGAATCTGACATGCATAAGGTTGCAGGTGCCAATAATGATATTAATGTGCTTGATCGTTCTCCGGTATTTGACGAATTTCTAGAAGGTCGAGGTACACCCGTTCAATTTTCAATGAACGGGAGTTCATACAGTATGTGATACTATCTTGCAAATGGCATTTATCCCGAGTGGCCTACATTTGTTAAATCATTTCCTAGATCTGAATCACTATCTGAAAAAGGAGATATTTTGCTCAACAACAAGAATCGGCTAGAAAAGATGTAGAACGAGCATTTGGAGTACTCCAATCTCGATTTACAATTGTTTATTATCCTGCCCGCTTGCATAAAAGAAGGAAAATTGGGAATATCATGAAAGCATGTATCATTTTGCACAACATGATTATTAATGATGAAGGGGATACATATGGAGTTACTCATGATTATCAGTACGATACTCCAAACCATAGTCGTGACGAGCAGGTGCAAGTTTTTCGTTGTACGATACCGACACATTATGCCACTCGAGAAGAATACTTCGGAAATCATAGACGGATTCAAAATTGTAGCAAGCATCATCAACTGCAAAATGACTTAATGGAGCACCAATGGAACCGTCGTAAAATTGGAGGTGATAGCAGTGGAGCTGGAGGAAGCTTTTAGTGTCGAGCGATTTACATTTCATTTATGTCTAGTCATGTAATTTTAATTTATTGTACTTTTATTTTTACTTTTATGGAATTTAAATTTTATGTGTGTTTACTTATTTGCTTGTAATAAAATGTACTCTTTTTATTTTATGTATTTTATGTGTGTTTATGTTATATAATTCTATGTTATTTTAATAAATAATATTTTATGTTTTTGAATATTTTTAATTATTAATTATATTTTTTAATTAATTCAAAAGAAAAATTAATTTATAGTATAATTATATATTAGATTATTAATTTTATGGAAATAAAATTGATGTAATAAAAGATAGTGAAATGCTTATGTGGCAAACTCCGAAATAATCTGAGGATTGAAGTAGTTTTTCTAAAAATTTGAAAAAGAGTATGAAGTAGTGGAATGCTGAACTGACATAGTTTGAAAGAAAATAAATGAGTATGAGGGTTGAAGATACCGTAAGACTTGCGTTGGAGATGCCCTTAGCAAGTATCATATCAACAACAAATGTCATATTAATTTCGCTTAAAATTATATACGTAACGTAAGTTTTCGTTAAGAAATAATTAAGGTTCATGGTGTTTATAATTTTTTCAGGTTTTAGAAAATAAAGTAACGAATATGGGAATGACATTACACATACTAATGTTTACATCAGCACGATTAATTTTTCCACGAAACGTGAATAATTAAATTGAAGTACTATATTTGTTCCAAAATATCAAAAATAAATTTTGACATTCATTGGATCTGAAGGGAGTGTTAAACTGATAGAGAATAAAGAATTCATGCTCGATGAGCTTTGGACTTGTAGTATATGTGGGAGTCCCCTAACAAGTTAATAATATTTTTTTCAAAAATTATTTGAAGCAATGCTATTCTACTCTTAACTAAGCTTAAAGGAAAGAGAGTTTAGATCCTCTGTTCCATTTAATATTTCATTGTCTGTTACACTATTTTAAAACTCCATCCTAATCGTTTAAAAAATGATTCTAAAATTTTAAACTCTAAATAATTGAATACATGTCGTATTTAAAAGATATGAAATAGAGAATTAGACACCAAATGAGACAGAAAATTTCAATTCAAGGAGAGGCTTACTTCATCAAGTTGAGAACTTGTTAACTTGCATATTCCTTGGGAGACATCTCACTTAGTTCAGTCAGATTCCTCTAGAAAATTAAAAGATGCATCTGAAACCAAGTATGCAGAGGTAGGTTCGTTCTATTGTAGTAATTTGAGTAGTCTGTTACTCGATAAATTCTTACAATTGTTGTGTGATAACTTTTTCTTAAAACATTACAAAGTGCGGTTTAAAAATAAAAAAAATTTATATTTATATTTATATTTTCAACTCAGTTTAACCAATTCAAATCCAACAAATAAATATTTTGTTTCAATTTATACTACGTACGTACATAACAGTATTTGGGAATCTAAACCCGAACCCAATGCGATCTTAGAAAATTATGAAAAAATAAGATTTTTTTAGGGGGGAGGGGAGGGGGGGAGACGTCCTCGAATTCAAATCAAATTTTAAGAAATTATCATCCCTTCATATAAATCATCGTGTCTCAAACAATTGTCACAACTTTATTTTATGGTGTCAAACAAGCAGTGTATTGAATTATCAAATGTGAGAAATAATTATGTCAAAGCAAAGTCTTAAATATTGATCATCTGGACTACGTCATCATCATACCATTCATGTGTTCCGATGCAAAATTTGTGGCAAAATGATCTATTTGGTCCTGACCTATGACCCATTAAACGATTTAGTTTCTACCTATCATTAATTACCTTATTTGTCCTAAACCTTTCATAACGTGGGGCGATTTAATCCCTACTCTAATTTTGATTAGCTCTAATTTCATGCTGATGTCACAAAAAAACCTACTTGCAACTATTTCACCTAGCCAACAGTCATACATAATCCCAATTCAAAAATCATTACATGAAATTAGAGCAGTGATCAAATCACCCCATGTTATAAAAGATTTGGGACTACTGAGGTAATTAATGATAGGTAGGGACTAAATTGTCTAATAGATCATAGATCAGGGACCAAAGAGGTTATTTTCCCCAAAATTTGTTCTACCCGAATAGTTTGCTCAAACTCAGCACATTCCCCTAAAGCAACATCAGATTGTTACGATGTTTGACCAAGAAACCTGCAATCTTTTTGGATTAACTTTGAGGTCCATCATTAAGCGTAAGCTAAAATTGAAGCACATTAAGAATCTGGGTTTACCAAATTATATACTGCTTACAAGTAGTATTAAAGACCAAACAAGGCTAAAAATTCTACACTTGAAGGCATTCTCCCAAACTTTTTCAGCAGTATACAAAAGTAGTCTTGTACTCAGAAGCAATTGCTCTTTCACTTTCAATTACTGAACGAGTGTCAAAATTTGTTCTCATAAGCCGTAACTCGTAAGTAGACCTGTCAATTTGCTACTCATTAACTCATTCTAACCCCCTTTAACTTGCTAAACAGCTTAACCTGTTACAATCCATTTAATTAAAATTTTAAGTATTAAAATGTATAAAAAATATTTTTTTTTGTGCAAAAGAGTATTCAAATGTTAATTCGAATTTAACTTAACCCATTTATTATACAATTGAGTTGATCGATTGATTAAATGAGTTATAATAGGTTGAACCCATTACAACTTGTTAATTATTATAACTCAACCCATTACAATCCATTTGACTCAAATTGACAGGTGTACTCGTAAGCACGCCCGTAATCATTTATTTAGCGCATCAAACTATTGACAGCCAGCTTTAACAAGCTTAAACACGGTAACCTAGCATTAGTCTTTCGAAAAAAAAAAAAATGATACTGAAACAAGAAAATACCAGCAGAATGGATCATGCACTAGATGCAGCCAGTGGCAGGCAGGTTCGAGTTAGAAGTGACTTGAAAGAGCAACCATGAGTATCAGTTGCATTACTAGCTACTCAAAATCAGAAAATGGCGGCAGTTGTGATGTCCTAGCAGCCCAAGAAGGCTGCAACGAACATGACTTCAAGTAACCTTTGCAGATGTACATGTACCAAATATCAAGCAACTTGCAATGCAGACTCATTACACAGGTTTGAGCTGGAAGCAAATAGAAACAAAGATAAAAAGCAACCAAACGTTTGAGCAGGTAGTAACTTGATGTAAAAAATTTACGGACACAAGAACACGAGGGACAAGAAATTGGTCTATTTGAAAGACTACTCCATTGTGAGCAATAGCATAGTGTGTCAACAGATGTGACTTGAAATAAGGCTAAAATGGTAGCCATGAAACTTCCCAAATATTCAGCAAAAAGTGCACTAGTCCCCAAATTTTGAACATTCCACAATGCTTGTCGAAACTAGTCAACCTACAACAATATGTATACTAAAACGAAAAACTGTTTCCATCCTACCGATCACCGATACAGACGATCAAGATAGCTAGCGGAAAGATGTCCAGGGTCAAGATAACCACCACTGTGACGGCCCATCTCAACATATCCACCATCAATACGTCCCCGGTCAAGATGCCCACCATAAAGACTGCCCCGGTCAAGATATCCACCATCAAGGCGGCCACGCTCAACATAGCCACCATCAAGGCGGCCACGCTCAATATAGCCACCACCAAACGGGCCATGGTTCCCATAACCACCACGAAGGCGGTGATGGTCACGCTCAACATTGCCACCATCAAAACGGTTGACCATCCTGGCAGAAGGGCAGTCGTATTCCTGGTGGCCCCGCCCACCACAATTACGACAGATGACAATAGACGTACAATCATGGCTAATATGACCAGGATTTCCACAATTTCGACAAATTATGTCTCTGAAAGGGCCTCCCAATGTTTCTCGTGGGCCTGGAGGGCCAGATTTCGGACATTGGCGGGCCATATGCCCCGATATGCTGCAAATGTTACAAACAGGATCATTGGGGCAATCACGAGCAAGATGACCAGTTTTACGACAGTTGTTGCAAGCCTTCTCGTTGTTGCAGTCAGCAGCAATGTGGCCTAGCTTATAGCAGTTTTTGCAAAGCTTTGCGTCGTATGAGGAAATACTTTGGTCAGAGCAATCACGAGCCAGGTGACCTACTTTACCGCACGTATGGCACACTCGATCATTGGGACACTCGCTTGCAAGGTGTCCCGACTCCTTACAATTCCAACAGATGGTGGTTGACGTGCACTCAGCAGCCATGTGACTGAAAACAAGAAAACATTGAAAACTCCAGAAAAATCAGATGAAAGTGGTAGCAATGACCTTGACTATGTATTTTTAAGAACAAGAGAGAGAGAGCACCTCAAAATGCAATCAGCTACCCAAATTCTTTGTTACTAATCACTTTCAGAACATGCTAGCGATTAATCAAACTTGGATACCAAAATCAGCTAATAGTAAGGGAACAGAAGCAAAATTTAATTCAGGCAGTTGTTTCACTTTGAAATCAGATTATGGGGCTAGAAATCTTCAAAAAGACGAAATAAAGCCCTCGACCACTTATCTGTTTTCGTGGTTTAAGGTTTTGAGTTTTGACATTCATACTTGCCGCTCCCATCTTTATATTCCTATGTCAACTTAACTTTTAGGATTCATGTTTCCTAGGAGATCTCTCGTACTTAACCCAACCGTCTCTCTTTCTCTCTTACTTTTCAATTCAATAGTCATGAAAAGAAAAAGAACCCATAAACAAACCACACAAGCAATCAAGGCCAATGTAAGGTAAGCAAGAAATTGGAGGTACTATTATAGCAATAGAGAATAATTTTCCTTTAGATTAATTATGTAAGAGAATCATTTTTTAGTGTAATTATGTACTAATAAACACGAAGAGAGCAATAGTTGTCTCACCCAGGAAGCCCGCAGTTGTTACAGACAGTCAAGTTGAGACAATCTCTGGCAAAATGACCAGGTCGCTTGCATTTGTTGCAAAGATTATCTTGCCTGGAACATAGAGGTATCGTTACAAGGAAGTTGAAAAATCATTGATCAAATAGTTAAAAGTAACACAATTTGCGTAGAAGCAGTAACTTAAGCCTCAACAGTGACAGAGCTTTTCTGATACTCAAACCTCACCAATATGTTAACGATACATTTCAAGTCAGCATTTCTTCCACATAAGCTAGTCTCACAAACTTACACGCCTTCTTAATTTCATTCATGCTTCAACCAAATATTCTCAGCTTCCAGACGATCCCAAATGCTAAGAAAGTAATTATGAGAAGAAGAAAACAATGGTGCTTCACCCTTGTAAAAAGGCCCAAAAAATCAACCAAAATAATTTAAATGAGCGAAAAGTCCAATTCATCTAGTTGGAAGGGTTAGTGCGATGGCTACAAGATTATTCCAACCATTCTATTCTTTTTTTCAATGTTTGATTAGGACAATAGATCTTGACATTTGGACTATATAATTATCGATAGGTGATACGTAAGAGCAACATGTTACAATCAGCCTTTAGTAAAAGGGCTTCTTGACTTTTATAAGGGTCATCACCTATCCGTTTATGACTTCCAAAACTTAAGACACTTTTCATGTACACCAAAGAAAAGGTGAAACATAATAAGACATAATGTTTTACCTATCAAGGGACCATAAGAATTCATACTCTAGCATATTAAAATCCAAAAGGTGCTCTGCCGTTTTTAATGTTAATCATGTTAGACTATGAACTCATATGCTCCCTAGGTAAAGGCACTTCGGTTATATATTCTTGTGTTTATTAACAGGCAATCTGCTAATACACACAGTCACGTGCTTTTAAAAGTATTACTAATTGGCTGCAATGTGCTAATAGCCATAGTATTGTATTCTTACGTGGCATGTCTAAGGGTAAATTTATTGCTACCCTCACTTTGCTGCCCATCTCTATTGCTCTTATATAGTTATATCAAAAATCAAGCAAAGCATTTTTCAGCCCCTCTCTATATACCAGTAAACCTAGGAACCTCTTTCCATTCAGTAACAAAAATCAATCTTTTCCTGAAGACAGAAGAGTCAGAAAGCAATGTGACAGCTCAAAAGATTAAATACTACATTAAAAGTAAAAACTAAAGTTAATATTAAAACTAACTTTAAACAACAAAAACAATAAGAGTGAGAGAGAGAGAGAGTCTAATTCAACTATGTATTCAGTAAAACTCTTATCTATCAATATATATATATATATATATATATATATATATGCACAGGTATGCGCGCAGTAAGTTATTTTGCGTTCATTAATTTATTTCAAGCTTGCTCGGAGGGAAAATTAGAAAAGAATATCTACAATTATTTTGATCCTTTTGTCCCCAAATCTTTTATCCATATACTAATCCTAAGTACCCATTGAGTCCACTTCAATATCTTCAGAATCGCTAGTCTACTTTTTAATTATCAGTCCTTGAACAATTCAATTTCTAACCCCCCCCCCCAACCCCAAATTGATACCTCCACCAACCTGGATGACTCCAAGATGGTCCTTTTTTCTTCTCTGTATACATTCAAAATCTTAACTTCTTTATCATTAATACGATTCTCAGTTAATTGTATTTTGCAATAATCATAATGCATTCATATTGTTAAAATGCAAAACTCTACAATCAACACAGCCATGTATACATACGGTACAATGATAACGCAGCATCAAACGTTCTATCTACACAGACAACATTGATACTAAAGATCACATTTGAAAATGCATGCCTCAAGCGTTTATTGATAAGGAAAGATGCCTTCGCTCCGATTCAAAACAAGTATTATGTTTGAATAGGCACACAGTATTAGACAAGTCATTTGACTCCATCAGGAAAATGGAGGTTGTGGACAAGCAACTCAAGTCTGAGGATAGGTCCACAACAAAACTTGTAGGCACAATGCTTCGTTGTCATTCCCCGAAAGAAAATGTATGGAAGTCGCAACCATTTAAAATCACCACGAAAAGGAATTTTGGAAAAGATTGAACCTTGCCAGCTGATCTGCTCTTGTCCAGTTATCATTCTTGGGGGGGGGGGGAGGTGTTGGTGAACACTTATTTACAATTGAGAGGGGCACAAGTTTTTCTTTCCTTTCTTTGCTTCCCATGGAGGGAAGTTGAGGTGGTAAACAAGAATTAGAACTTAGATATATAGAAAATGCAGTAGTTGGTTGCAAAAGAGCATCGACTGGAGTGAAGAAGTAAACTAACAGACATACCGATACGCAGGGCGATCCCTCCGATAAGGCACATCGCGGAAGGACGCTCGATCACTGCTTCGGTGTCGCCTGCGTTTCACAGGACTTCTGCTTCCATCCCGACTCATAATTGGTGTCAAATAGCAAAGCCTCTCAACTCAGCGGAAACCAAGATCCAAACCAGTAGCACTGCAGCCCTGATAATTATACTTCTCCCTACACACATAACCAGAATTGAAACAATCTACGTTTGTTGTCCATCTTGCAAATGAACAAAGATATGAGCCGACATTCTTTTTGGGGTAAGATTGCAAGTTACGATAGCTAACTTTCAGCCTAACAGGTAGCTAATAAATAACTACTGTAAAACAAACAATCTCATGTAGGCCTGAACAGAGTTTCAATATTACATAGATCATGAAAAAATAATCCAGAACAGAACGTGCAAGCTTACACATAACAAGATACGGTAAATGACTAAAAGGGGAGCAGATAAACTTATCGTCAGCGAGAACTAAGAAACGCCCACAACTAATAAATGGAACATCAATCAACGGCGATATTCTAATTGCAAACTAAAAAACACGTTACAGTAGCAACTGACGCATCGACCATGTTCATCACATGTATGATCTAACTAAGAGTAAGCAACATCAAAAGCCTAATCAACTCTCTGCGGAATTAGTTCAACGAATTTCCATCGGAAGCCTAAAACCAAGTAGGAGATCAAATCAAACTGAATGACAGGCATAAAATAGTTTGGCAAATCGAATTTGTACAAAATACACGAATAAACTACTTAGAGATAGAAGAAGTCTACAGCGACGAATTTCGAAACAGAATAGAAAATTTACCTAACTTGGTTGCGGTCTCTCGTTTAATTATAGAAAAAAGAAGCGGGAGGGGATCGAATGAAACCCTAGATTTTCGAATGCATCAGAAATTGGGGGAGAACCTGACCATCATATTTTATGCTCCAAGTCCAATTCCACCGCACTCGAATCTTATTTATAATAGCGAATGTTGGAAGGTGTTCATTTTCGATCTCTTTTTTGAAACTTAAAAAGGAAAATGAAGGGAGTATTTAATTTTATTATTATTCATTGTTTTCTTCGAGCTTTTATTTATTTATTTATTTATTTATTTATTACATCAGTCCCTCTATATTAATTAGGGTTCGAAATCGAACGGATCGGATCGAAAATTGGATGTTTCGAAAAAAAATCAAAAATTTTCGAAATACAAAAATCAATTCCAATTTACATCCAAAAATTTTCGGAAATCTATAATACATTTCGATTTCAGAAGCATGCATTTTTATCAAAATTTCGAAAATTCCAAATTTCGAAATTTTTGAAATTTTTTCGAAATTTAGAAAATTTTCGAATTTTTATGAGATTATAAATATTTTTAAAAAATTATTTATAGAACAATTACATAAAGAAAAAGTAGATAATACAAATTAATAGATAAATACATTTCACCAAAATCAATACTTAAATTACTACAAGTAAATCAAAAAATTCGTAACCACTTGAAAATTTATTTTTAAAAAATTTATGAAAATTTTAATTTATTTGTAATATATCTTTATATCTGAAGGAGGCAAAATATTTTTATAATTACTATATATATTAAGAAAATATTTTTTTTTCAAATAGAGAAAGTAATACTTACTAAAGTATATTTCTCAAATGTATATTTTGTAAATTTTAAGTATGGAGTCTTACATACTTGTAAAATTTTAAACTACATAAAAAATAAAATTAGAGTAGGCAAAAAATAAAAAGTTATGCATATGTTATGAAATGTCTAGTTTATTGAAATAAAAAGTGGCTATCATTATTTTTTATCATTAATCCTATTATTTCCTTAATTCTATAATTACTTACTGTATTTTGTTGCTTAAAAATTAACAAATATTATCTATTATCTTTAGTGCATTAATAATGTGTTTGAATTATTTGCAACATAAATATTTGTCTAGTGGTAAGATCTTGCTTTGAGTGTGAGGTGAAGAATTTGATTCTTTTAATGTTTATTCTATAGTTCATATTAAAATCGAAAATCGAAAATCGGAATTATGAAATTTGATTTCGGAAATATTTCGGATCGGATTTTGGAATTTCCGAAAGTTTCAAAACTGATTTCAATTCCGATTAAAAAAAAATCGGAAAAATCGAAAATCGGAGTTTCGGAATTCGAACTAAAAAATTTCATTCCAAAATCGAAAATTTTTGGATCAGATTCGACGAATATCGGAATTTCTAAACCAAAATTAGATATACTTGCCCAATTGTCCGTGAGAACGTGAGTTTGATTTTTCAATTAAATATATTACTTAAAAAATATTAAAAAATTGGGTAAGTATAAAATGAATTTTTAATAAAAAAATTTAGGGAGTGGAAAATATTTAAGAAATTAAAAAAATATAGAAAGAACGGAATGAAATATGAAAAAAAAAAATTAAAAAATTAGGGAGAGATATGTAAACTAAAGCAATTGACGTGATATTTAGCTTTATAATGAGTAAATTCAGAAATAAAAGTGAAAAGTTGAATTACCTTGGAATGGTATAGTAACAAAATTTTACTATACTCTCTAAAAATATATATATCTTTTCATTCAATTTTTGGTCAATTAAGTGTAATTTTGATTGCATATTTATAAAAACAATTTAATATTTATAAATTTATAAAAGTAAGTCGTTTATCTAATAATATTTTGACGATTGAAATTTTAGAGTTTAAAATATTATTAATATATATCATGTATATATATATCATATAATTGGTCAAAATTAAAACCAGTATAAAACAAAAAAGTTAAATCAGAAAGGGTGTGTTTTTGTAGTTGGTTTTTTGATTTGATTTTTAAGTTTTGTAATGATTAAAGTAAAAAGTAAGAGAAAGAGAGATAGAAAATTTGTGGAACCAATGAGAGAGAAAAATTAAAAATCAAAAAATCTGAATATGAAATTTTAGAGTTTAATGTGTTATATTCACTTTAGTGTAAATGAGAGAAAATGTGTTATTTTTTCGATTGATCTAGCATTGCTCTTATATTGTATATACGACTCCGTTAATAGGGGTGCTCACTGTTCACGATTCAATTTTACATATTTTTGTTGAAATCGCAATCAAACCAAATACTCGGTTTTTTGAATTTTATAAACCGTAACCAAACAAATCCGTATATAAAATCGAAAAATGGGTTTTGACATTTTTGGTTCGATTTGACAATTATTTCGGTTTTGAGTCAAATGTCAAGTTAATTTGAGTTAAATTTCAGTTTTGGGTGTTCGAAATTTGAACACATCTTATGAGCAATGAACATATTAATTTCTAAATTTTTTTAACTAGAAATTGACCCTATATTGACAAATTCGATAGGTCAACGATCCGAAATTCAAGTATTTTTTCGACTCGAACTCGGTTCGATAACTCGAAAGTTCAACTCAAACTCGAGTTCGAACTCGAAAAAATGCACCGATCTCGGCTCGATAAGAAATTTTCGATTTAACGAGTTCGAGTTCGAAGGGCTCGATTAATCGAATTAAATATATATAATAATAAAATATATTAAAAATATACATATATTTTAAGAATATATGTAGGAAAATAAAAAAATATATTAATATAAGCCAACTCGTGAGTTGACTCGTAAGCACGATAAGAGAAATAAATGGATCAATATCGGAACGATAAGAAACTCGAGTTCGAACAGGCTCGAATCTAACTCAAAATTTTTCGAAGTCGAATCGAGCTCAATTCAAGTCAACTCGTGAGCTCGCGAGTTGACTCGATTTGATTGACACCACTAAAGTAACGAACCCTCTTTGTTTGTTCTCTTTAGAGGAAGATCCATTCATACATACTTGTAGTAAAGAATGTTAAAGTCTGGGGTTCCATCTCAAAATCAATTGGCAATGAGAGGAGTAGCACAGGATCTTTATTAAGTGTTTATGTAATATTCCAAAAAAAAAAACTAATTAATTATTTTTTTATTATTTATGATGACATTTAAATCTGCTGGCCGATTGGACTCATCAAAATTGGACTAAGCGTGGAGGATTCATTTTAATTTTCTTTTAAGGTAGGGTGGTTACTTATTTAAAATTAATTAAAAGAATTCTAGTCCTATTTTAAGCACCAATTACAATAATTTTAAAAGTATATAAAGTCCCATTAGCTAGGTTTAGGTCATCGGGTTACTTTAGAAAATTTTGTAAGCGGCTGAAGGATTGGCCGAAGGAACAAGAGCGGTTTTTTTGTTGTTGCTAGTCATCAAGGTAAATCATCCCATTTTATGTTCACTCCCAGTTGATTTCAAAAACTAAATCTTATATGGGATCAATATTTTATCTTGGCTATAGGAGTAGAGATTGAAGAAAAATAGGGAGTATTTTAATTGTATAAACTGATGTGGTGTGTGTTTCAAAAGGAAGCGATTTTTCAATGAAAAAGTTGATCGGTTTGATCGAAAGAATGATTGGTCAATTGGTGTAGATTAGTTGAAGAATAAAGGGTGACATACTGATTATTTAGAAGTAGTTCGGTAAGTAGGAATTAATTGATTTCAAATGACAATAATGATTTATAAAATTTTTGTATTGCTTAGGTCCGAGTACCAAGTCGTTGGCAATTAACTCGAAACGATTAAGTCGTAAAGGTAAGGAATTACACTTCTTTAAGTTATTTCGATACCTTGTTTTTGCATATAGGATCCCTCGAGTATTTATTGACAAGCGTTCTTTTGACACGTAATATCGACCTTGTGTTGGTGATTTGCTTTGACTCCGTCGTTTCGTTTCTTTGTACTCCTTAAATTTGAATTCGTTTCGTTCCGTTTAATTTGACTTCGTTTCGTTTCGTTTAATATTCCACGATTGTATTAATTACTTGAATGCCTTTCTCATGTACTATATATCTCCATTAATCAAAGTTATTTATGTTCCTTCAAACTTCTTGAATTGTCGATTAAATGTACACGTAATTGTCGTTCGCATGTCTTCACATTAATATATTGGTGTGCTATTTATTTGTAATCAACTATGATCACTAAGATGAACAACCAGTCGCGTGGGGTTAAATGTGACATTTCGGCCTGCGAAGGCAATTTGTACGCCGCTTGGGAATGGCGGTGTCGTATCCGAATTTCGTATCCTTCGGGATTTCGTACCCTTCTGGATTTTGTTTGATTGGGTCATTAGACCGCTTAGTTGATCGTAGTATTTATGACTTGATTCATCGACTATGTTTCGTGATTCGCACTTTACATGAAATTATGAATATTATTGTTATTTCGATTTCGTTTCGATATTGTTAAATCACGATATTCGTTCCAAGCGTCCACCCTCCTTAGTAACCGGAGGGACACGTGTATGAACTTACTGGGCATTTGTTCGCTCATTCCTTCCATCTCTTTTCCTTTCCAGGTAATAGATGGATTCGACGTGATGATCGATTTGGTCGAGCCGAAAGAGCTTGAATCGCTTTAAATAAATTCTTAGAACTTTTATATTTATTTCATTATTCGATGTAATAGAGAGAAATTCTAGTGATTCGCTTCGACTTGTAATATTGAGATTGTAAGATTTGAGCTCTTTTATATTTGAGTATCATTTTGAGGTTATTTCTTTTAAGTCCGAGTTCTTATCAAGGTTATTTTACTATTATTTAAGTTTAGAAATTTTTGGGTCGTTACAGTTGGTATCAGAGCCAACCCCGGCCGGAAGGTTTTAGGATCGCCCAGGGTTGGGATTTTGGTGTTGGTATATTGGGACATAGAAAAGTATTAAGCTTTCTGGAGGTTGATATGTGATTCTAAGAATTTTTGCTTTGATATATACCATGGGTAAGACTAAGGATTTTTTTTAAGAGGAGGTAAGTAGATTGAGCTTACATTATAGGTCATGAAGGCCTTAGTATGAATGGATCTAGGGTGGTGATCACTTATGATCTTAAGAAATTAGTTGCACTTTGGTTGTAAATTGTGCAGGGAAGATACTTTGATTTATGATCACATGTATTTGGTTTTATAATTATTTAGGATATAGTTTACGAAATTAAGTT
>JAOWAN010047675.1:0-14152 GCA_028566635.1 Lobelia cardinalis
TCATTTGATAAGAACCCCCCCCCCTTTCCCAAAGACCAAACATGGACCTCATATGTAGGGTAATAGAGATAATTTATATGTTTTCACCCCTATTCTTAATTTTCGTGCTAGGTCAAAGTGTAACTCTTGAAGTGGGATGGAGGGAGTACTTGTTTATACAAAATTATGAAAGTTGCAATTCATAGTATTTTCAATTACTCTAATTTCACCACCTATATTGGAACTCAATATGTTGGTATGAATTTGATGTATACAAGCGTGGACCCCTAAAAGTGGATAGGAGACTACTTGGTTGTAATGGAAGGAGTACATATACACACAGTGTCTTTCTATCAACATGGAAGATGTGCACAACAAGACCCTGTGCAATTATTGATAAAGCTCCCCTGATTGCCACACGATCACTAACTGTATAGTGTAAAATTGCTCCTTAAGCTCAGCAGGGGATTAGAGAGATGTAAAGAGTATATTCTAAGAAATGATTACTGAATTTTAGAAGGATCTTGGGCCAGGTCTTACCATTCTAGCTTGATTTACAATTGTATGGGGGCTCATCTCCTGATGGCAATACACACCAGCCAAATTACTTAGCTTTGACTCTTTAGCATCTCTATATATTAGGTAGCATAGCCCTGAAAGACTTTTCCTGCATACCCGTGGCCAACGAAGATCTCTATGCCTACAATTGAGAGCATTTACCGCCGATACGTTCACACTTATATGATTGGGAGATTATGTGTCGGACGGTCGAGGGAATCACAAGCTATTTAGTTCAGTTCTTAGAGCTCAGAACCTTGCCAATGCTCTTCTGTTAAGGGTTCCTCTACCTGTGGGTGCCTCCAAGAAGGGGCCGTTCAAAATTAATTTTGACACGTTTATTTTGGAAGAGGAATTCTTTTACTTCTTTTAATTTGGCATTGGGGATGTAATTATGAATTCCAGTTGTGATTTATCCTCAGGTATGTCTAAGAAGATAATGTGTTGGTGTGAACTGAAAGTCGATGGGGCATAAGCAACCGAGAAAATAGCTAAATTTTTGTTAGAAACCGTTTATAGAGAAGCCTTCTTCGGAGATAAGTGACTCATGGCATTTCCATCTCTTGGAGGTTCCATTGATTAGAAGATAAAATAGAGTCCAGTTCGCATGTTTAGTGTTTTTTTTTTTTTGATTATTATATAGAAGTTTCTGTGTTAACACTATGTAAATCCAGTCTAACAATCATCCTATGAAGCTTCCCAGTGTTGTCTAACACCATCATGATCGCTATTCATCTTCACATGATACTTCAGAAGCAGCCACCAGGTCACCCTACATTATTTCGTGCCAACCCGTTCCTCTATATCAAGCAACTATAAAGATGTATCCTGTTGGTATTATTACTACCGTGTCTCATCTCATCCCAATTTCTGACTTTATTTCCTAACTCTTACCAGAACTCAACGTTAACATTCTCATCTCATACTTTTGAACAAGTTACTTCTTAGTTTGCCAGAAATATACTATTACATAAATCCAATATTAAGGCATTATATTGAACTTTCCCCTCTTGTAAGCACACCATCCTTCTACTGTGTGGATGTGAGTCCCCCATTTTCTGGTATCTCTTGGTCATCGAGCTTAGATACAATTTTGTTTGTACTCCTTCTTTGCTGAACCTGGCATTTAGTCGATCTTATTCCGGGTTATCTTTACTCCTCTTGACTAATGACTTTGAATATTCTCTATGTACATATAGTTTTGCAGTTATACCAAACATGTCGCTCCCAAACATTAGAGAAAGCTCTATCTCGGGTTTTCTTCAATCGCTGCCATGTGCGAGCTGGCAAGAACTAGAGCTTGAGACCGAGTTGTAGTTGGCCCAAGGGTCAGTTTCTCGAAGACGCGAGGCAGGTAGGAAAAATCTGCAACATGACTGGTCCGAAAACACTGTTTAGAGAAGTAAATTAATTTTCACAACAGAAAATTCAACATCTTTGGGCAGCTCAGTCTCATGATGGTGCTCCTATGCCTTCAAATAGTGCCTTAGGAAAAACACTTGTTTGGTTTCTCCAGCTGTCCAGCTTCTCATGATATGGTGTTGCAACTTTCAACTTGGGGTTTGCTTGAGGTAATCTGATACTGGAATCAGTTGATGAATGCGAGTCTTTTCTGTTGATCTTCCTGTGATCTTCCTCCATGAGGCACTAGAGCTGAAGCTGGACTCAAGTTACTTGGCTTTCAGCATTGCCTGTATGAAATTAATCTTTGCATGTTCATTCATACTAATCTAATGTCCGCTCTAATAACCTACTGAGCATGACTACCGCATGTTTGTCCTTTGCCATGGGCATGATATTTCAATGGGTGACACAGATGATATTTCAATGGGTGACACAAATACCAGTGTGCCATAGTAGTAGGCATCAATACATGCTACATGAATGGTCTAGAATCCATTTAACATGGGCATGAGCAATTTCATTTGTGCATAAAGGGTAAAAACCATTTTGAATTTTCATATATTGACAATCGTCAATGGTATTGATGGTTTCCTTCAAATGTTGGGCTCCTGACTAATTGCAGCTCAGATAGGAATATCATTCTACGTTCAAATAGAGTTCATTGGTAAATGTTACTGTAGAAATTGGAGAGACGAGCCATCATCCAGAATAATGGTAAAGGTTCCGAATGGCAGAATTTGTTTATTATTTCTCTTTTTGTCCCCAAGGTATCTTCTCTTCATTGAATTTTGGTCATGTCCCGCAGCCTGCTGTTTCAGATGTGTGATCTCAAGCCGCCTTGGAATTCTTCCAAATCAGCTCCTGCCAATGATATTTGCTACGTGAGGTGCACTCACTTTGGTAAAGTTAATTTTTGATCCAGTAGAGGGAGGATTAGATTCTACTCTCTTCCTTAAGTTTTTTAGTTTATTTTCCCCTTCTTTTGCTTATGCTTCTATTTTCGCCAAGGCTTACTGATGTAGGTGCCGAAAAATTACTGTGTGGCTTTAACTTTAGCAAAGTAGGAGTACGTATAATCTCACTTGAATTGCAGTCTGAACTGTTCACAGAACAACAATAATGAGCAGAAGGAAATAATACGACAGTTACATATTTGCAGTGTCGCATAGGGGACATCTTTTCTGTGAGGAACCAACTTCTGTGCGGACGCCTATGACCTAATTGTACAATTCTACAACCGAATGGTACACTTTTATGATATATAATAAATATTATACCATTTTTTCATAAAAGATTTAAAAACCAGCTAGTGTCAAATCAAGTGGTTTTATGAAAATTGTAGACGAATTTAGAAAATCGAGGGCGGTTTTAAAATATCGTAAAAGTATAAAAAGTATACCATTTTATCATATAAGTGTATCATTGGATCATAGGCGTGCGCACTAGCAAACAAAACCATGCGTCCGCACCATAGTGTCACAGTGGCAACGACAATAGCAGTGAATGGATTGTGGAAGGAGGAAAGAGGGGTTATCGTTAGGTTTAAACTAAATGAGGGTAGGGCAGTCTTTTTATGGATCTAGTCAGGGGCAGGAAAGTCAATACGCGTACATGTGCAAGGCAAGAGTTTCTCAACGGCCCAACAAACAGTCGAGCCGTGAGCTGCCATTGCAACACACCAACAATATTCCTTTGCTAACAACCAGAGCAACAAACTGTGGAATCCAAGAAATGAAATTGCTTATAGAGGAGGAGGAGAGGCTGTGAAAGGCATTGGACAATTATCATTTTCTTCTTTATCGTTTTTCCCCTAGCTTAGACCTAAATTTATCAGTTTTATGATTGAGATTTCAGCATTCTTCGAGCGGCTCTTGAAGCTTTGTTGATCTCTGTTCTAGTTCAGTAGCTTTGCCCTGTAATTCTGTTTTACATCAATGAAATCTTAGTTGTTGGATTTCATTATTGTTCCCAATTATCTATCCATCTTGGGAGAGCTGTTACAGTGGTATCGGAGCCAAACCTTCCTTGGATCAGTGACCACCATGGCTGACGGCACACGTTTCCAAACTATCGAGAAAAACTTGGAGAACCATGAATGAAATTTTGAAGCCATCAGGGAGAGCCTGCAAAAGACACGGGAAGAAGGAGAAGTGAGGATGCAGTGCATGGAGCATACGTTAACAGAGATCCAACAACTGCTCATGGCCTTGAATCAGGAGAAGAACAAGGATCAGGAGCAGACTAGAACAAATCCTACTGCAGTTGGCCTCAACACCAACAGCAGGGAAGATAGTGACACGCCAACTCCACAAAACCGTTCACCATACTTACAACCTCAATACAGACACATTGACAGACCTTAAACGGCCGCAGATTTACCAAGACTTCCCTCACCAAAACCTACCACCCCCCAACCCTAATCATCAAACCATGAACCATAAGCAACCTCAACAGTATCCACCACACCAACAGTTTGCCATCCCAAACCCAACTCAACCCCAAGTTCAATATCAATATGACCAACCACCACCATTATCAGGTTCCAAATCAACCACCCCCATTCCAACCAATACCACAACAGCCTTACTATCCTCATCTTGAACAACCACCACCATATCAGAATTACCAATATCATCAATACCAACCCTGGCCACAAACTAAACCCGCCCAAAATGGATGTCCCCAAATTTGATGGGAGTGATCCAGAGGATGGATTATCAAATGCATTTAGTATTTTGATTTCAATCCCATAGAGGATTACAGAAAAGCAAGATTTACCTCCACATACTTTGAAGGAAAAGCTAACCTATGGTATCAATTCTATTACAATGGGAGGGAATGGATCCCATGAGCCCAGTTTACAGCAGCTGTGATCGAGAGGTTTACAGCCACTGAACACACCAACCCTCAAAGTGAGTTTAACAAACTCAGACAAATTACTACCGTAGAAGCATACTTACAGGCTTTTGAGGAATTAAGGGCATATGTAGTGGCTTGACAACCGGGCCTTAGTGAGGAGTATTTTATTAGTAGTTTCATCGGTGGATTCAAGGAAGAAATTAAAGGTGCAGTTAATATGGCTAGGCCCACTCCTTTTGATGAGGCAGTAATCATAGCAAAGCAAGCTGAACTTAACCATACCAGAGCCAAAAATTCAAACCCTTATATTAGCAAACCTCCACCACCTAAAACAAACACTTACGCACCAAGCAAACCAGAAAATTACCCAGCCAAAAACTCATATCCAACGACACCAAATTCTAACGGAACTAGGACATTGTGAGCAGTTCTGAAATAAATGAAAGGAGAAGAAAGGGATTGTGTTTTAATTGTGATGAGAGGTATTCACGTCGACATCAGTACAAGGTGAAAATTTATATGTTCCAAGGAGAGACCGCGGGAACAGTGAAAATTTATATGCTCCAAGGAGAGACTGAGAGAACACTGGAATCTATAGAAGAGGTGCACTCAGAGTAAGAAGATGCAGCAAAGGAACACAGGAAGGAGAGGGGGAGAAATGCCAAATTTCAATACAAGCCATTGCAGGGGGGTTGCTCATAATACCATTAAGGTCAGGGGAGTCATTGGGAAGCAACACATAACTATGTTGATAAATAGTGGGGCTACCCATAGTTTCATAGACCCTGTTACTATGAAAAGGCGGGGATACAAGGAAGAGTGTGCAGTAGCATTAACAGTCATGCTCAGTGGTACATTATGCTCAAATTTTGATTGGAGCATACATGGACACAAGTTTGTTAGTAACTTAAGGGTATTACCTTGGAGGGTGTGATGTGGTATTAGGGGTAGATTGGCTTAAGACATTCAGTCCAGTGACTTTTGATTACCAAAAGATGGAAGTCATTATCACAAATGACAAGAGGAAACTTATACTAAAAGGAATGGTTGAAGAAGTTAGCTTACAATTGATAAGTGGTAAAAGACTGTCCAAACTTATCAAGAAGACCAAGGAAGGGCTAGTGAGGTTCTTATTCTACATGAATACAAAAGAACAAGAGGTGATACCTGCAGCCATTCATAAAGTCATTCATGAGGGAGTGTTGCAGAACCAAAGGGGTTACCACCATCTAGAAGGCATGACCATAAGATTGTTTTGAAAGAAGGGAGTGTCCCATCCTTTTAGAGCCCTTACAGGGTTCCCTATGTTTAGAAGACAGAGATTGAAAAACAAGTGAGGAAATGCTCCAATCAGGTATCATACAACACAATAGCCCTTTGCCTCACCTGTTCTATTAGTTCTTAAGAAGATGGGACTTTGAGATTATGTGTAGACTATAGGAGATTAAATGAGCTCACAGTGAAGAGTAAGTGAAGAATAAATTTCCTATGCCTATTATTGAGGAGCTATGAGATGAGTTAAACAGGGCCAAATGGTTTACCAAATTAGATTTGAGATCGAAATACCATCAAATCAGGGTTCATCCAGCAGACATACCTAAGACAGCCTTCAGGACTCATCATGGGCATTTTGAGTTTAAGGGGATGCCCTTTGGTCTTACCAATGCACCTGCTTCATTCCAGACATTAATGGATGAAGTCTTTGAGCCTTATATTAGGACTATCCTGTATAAACTCATGCGAGGATCGGTCAGAAACCCAGAGTTCACGGCAGACAATGAAGAAGGAGGGTTTGACCGAAGGCGAGATGAACGAGGTCACTGGGGAGGCGATGTGGTTGATAGAAACTTAGGCAGCATAAAGATAAAAATATCTGCGTTCCACGGGAAGGCTGACCCGGAGGCATACTTGCAGTGGGAGAGTAAGGTCGATCGAGTTTTCAACTGCCATTACTTGGTAGGATCAGATGACCAAGAACAGACGACGATATGACGAAGATCCAATTAGCTCGTGCGACGAGATAAAGAGGGTCATGCGACGGAGATTTGTTCCCTCGCATCATGACCGCGAGCTAAAGCAGAAGCTGCAAGGCTTAAGGCAAGGGAGCAAGATGGTGGAGGAGTATTACGAGGAGATGGAGACCATGATGATAAGGTGCAATCTGGAAGAGGACGAGGAGTCTACGATGGCAAGGTTCATGCATGGGTTAGATCGAGAGATTGTTGATCTCGTCGAGCTGCACCATTATATCGAGGTCGAGGAGATGTTGCATATGGCGATCAAGGTGGAAAATCAGTTGAAAAATAGGCGAGCAAATCCGATTTCTAGATTTTTCACCAATAGTCTTAAGTGGGATGCGAGCACTATGACTCCGTCTCAGGAGGTCACCACATCTCAAGCCATAGAACGCGAGCAAGAGGTTCAAGCTCTAAAAGTCTCGTTGACGATCCATTCTAAAATGTGAGACATCAAATGCTTCAAGCGTTTGGGCATGGGACACATTGCCTCGCGATGCCCAAACCAAAGGATCCTAATAATGGGGGCAAATGGAGAATATGAGTCTGCAGGCGAGGAGGAGTTTGCCGATATGCCCGCCTTACGCAAGGATGAATGTAAGGAGGAGGAGTCAAGCGCGCAAGCTCTAGTCGTCATGCGAGCATTGAGTACGCAAGTGAAGAATGGAGATGTTGCCATTCAAAGGGAGAATATTTTTCATGCTCACTGTCAAGTTCAGAATAGGTTGTGCAATCGCATCATTGATAGTGGAAGTTGTGTAAACGTAGCGAGCACCCTTATGGTCGATAAATTGAATTTGAAAACCCTAAAACACCCACAGCCATACAAGCTGCAGTGGCTTAGTGATTGCAGCCTGCAGGGAGACTAATGTGACCAATCAAGCCATCCTTCCATTCTCGATTCGAAAGTATTTCGACGAAATTATGTTCGATGTGGTGCCTATGCACGCGGATCACATTCTGTTAGGGTGACCATGACAGTATAATCGCAAAGTGACACATGATGGTTTTACTAATCGATACTCGCTCGAGAAGGAAGTGAGCAAGCTGGTTCTAACCCCACTCAACCCAGTTCAAATCCGCAAGGACCAAGAAAGGATTGTGAGAGGCATGCAAACACTTCGACAGGAGGGAGGATTTAAGTCGAGGAAAGAAGAAGCGACCAAACCGACCGAGGAGAAAGATATTAAACTCAGTTTTTATGCTGAGCAAGGGAAAAGCAAGATCGATCTTTGTGCCGAGAAAGAATGTTTGATCTTTGATGAAACTGATTCCTACGAATGTCCGGATTTGAGGACAAATCCTTTTCAAAAGGAGGATTTTGATGCGAGTTCATCAAGCTCGCATGAGGATCCACCTAGATTATCAAGTCAAATCAAACGGATCAGGCTAGTTAAAGGTAATTGTGAGGTTTTGTTGTCTATCAAGAAAGGAGATCGGAGGTTATTAGTAGCAAGGCTACTGGAATCAAGGCCACGGTGTGAGAAACATAAACAAAGAATAGGCGAGCTAGGGAGGCGTGCTCGACTTGCTCGGCAGCGAGCTACGGCCAGTTGTGGGCGAGCTAAGGAAAGTTGCGGGCTAGAAAAGCGAGCTCGGCATGATCGGCAGCGAACAATATTATGGTCGGCATGGCCGGCAGCGGGCAGCGTCGTGTTTTCCTTTTCCAAATTGCTTGCCGAGTGGGTGTCTTGTTCCTATTTGCTAAAGGGTTCTTATTTAGTTAGTTTCCTATTTGGTTTCCTAGTTTAAGTCGTTTTAGTTTCCTAGTTTGAATTGTAATTGTTTTTCTTTTCTTATTATGATTTCCTATTTTATAGTTTTTCTTTTTCATAGTTGAATTAGAATTTCAATTTTTGTAGCCTATATAAAGGCCTCTATTGTAATCGTTTAAAGGGATTATTGAGTTTAAGATTAATTGAAAGATTTTGCTTTGTTTCTTTAAGCCGTTTCAGTTTGTTTGAATTCTTTGTTCTTGAGTTTTGTTCTTGAACAATTTATTGAACTATTGAGTTCTTAGGTTAATCAAGACCTAGGGGTTTAATATAATCCATTCTTTTATCTTTTCGGTTCTTCAAAGAATTACATTTATTGGGTTAATTAACCGCTCATCTTACCTTATCAATCAACGTTCCTACATTTCCGTTAGAGAAAAGGTTCTTAATCATCCATTGATTAAGGGTTCTCTCATCAGGAGGTTTGTCAAGAATTATGGGTTGATAGCTAAATCCCTAACACAATTACTTAAGAAGAATGCTTTTAGCTAGGTACAGAAGAAGCATTTAATCAACTTAAGTTGGCCATGACCAAGACCCCTGTACCGGTCATGTCAGATTTTACATTGCAACTGATGTAAGCAATATAGGCACTGTGCTAATGCAACAGGGAAGACCCCTAGCTTACCTAAGCAAACCACATAAGAAAAGGAGTTTCTTGCCATCATCCTAGTTATCCATAAATGGAGAGGATATTTACACGGAAATCATTTTGAGATAAGAACTAATCAACAGAGCCTGAAGTACTTCCTCGAGCAAAAGGTTACTAGTTTGTTGCAACAAAAGTGGTTAGCAAAGTTGATGGGACTGAGCTATGAGATTAAATACAAAAAAGGGGTGGAAAACAAGGTGGCAGATGCCTTATCAAGGATTCCACAAGGAGAGATACAAGAGGAGAAAGGGAAGCTATGGGAAGTGTCAAGCACAACAGACATGATAGACAACTACAATGGAGATGGAGCTGTTACAGAATACCTTCAGCTAACTATGGATGAAGAGAACAATGGAGCTGTAGTTTCCATCAAGGTATTTTGAAGAAGGATGGGAAGATGTTTGTAGTCTCTACAGGGTTTCTTAGACAGCAGATAATTGCAGAATTGCACAAGGGTGGAGTTGCAGGGCATTAAGGGAGGGATGTTACACAAAAAAGGGTAAGTCCGTTCTTTTTCCGGCATACTATGCTCAATGAAGTGAAAACCTATGTGAGAGAGTGTGAGGTTTGCCAGCACAGTAAAAGTGAGAACTCTCCTTACCCAGGATTACCAAATCCCTTGCCCATTCTAGCCCAAGTGTGGGAAGTTATATCAATGGACTTTATTGAGGGATTACCAAAATGCTAAGGTAAAGACATGATATTAGTAGTGGTTGACAGGTTTTCAAAATATGGTCACTTTATATCACTTACCCACCATATTACTTCCAGCCAAATAGCTCAAGTGTTTTAAGACAATATTTACAATGAGTGATACGGATAGGGTGTTTGTGAGCAAGTTCTGGCAGGAACTGTTCAAGCTGTTGGGGGCTCAACTTTTGTTTAGCACAGCATACCACCCTCAAACAGATGGACTGAGAGGGTAAATTAGTGTTTGGAAAACTACCTGAGGCAGTGAGTGATTTCTCCAAAAGGACTGCAATGAATGCCATTCTCAGGGAATCAATTAGGGTAGCTCATGAGAGATACAAATTACAGGCCGACAAGAATAGGAAAGAGAGTTGGATATAGGTGATTGGGTTTACCTAAAGCTACGGCCTTACGGGCGAACTTCAGGTGCCATGAGGAAACCACTCAAGTTATCTTCTAAATACTGTGTGGCATATAAATTAGACTTACCCCAGACTGCACTCATCCATTCAATGTTCCATGACTTTTTACCTAAAAAGAAGGTTGATGCGAGCAAGAAGGTTGTGGCAGAGCTACCTAGGATAGGGAAGGAAGGTCAAACCCTGTCGCAGCCCTTGGCAATTCTGGATAGGAGAGTTATTAAGAGGAACAACAAGGTCGTACCTGAGCTTCTCGTACAAGGTCCAGCTTAGCCCTGAAGACGCCTCTTGGGAGGATGCTGCGGAGATCAAGGCAAAATTTCCTAACTTTTTGCCTTGAGGACAAGGCAAATTGTATGGAGGATGGATTGTCACGGTGGCAAACGACAATAGCAGTGAATGGATTGGGGAAGGAGGAAAGAGGGGTTACTGTTAGGTTTAAACTAAACGAGGGTAGGGCAGTCTTTTTATGGATCAAGTCAGGGGCAGGAAAGTCAATACGCGTACATGTGCAAGGCACGAGTTTCTCAATGGCCCAACAAACAGTCGAGCCGTGAGCTGCCATTGCAACACACCAACAATATTCCTTTGCTAACAACCATAGCAACAAACCGTGGAATCCAAGAAAGGAAATTGCTTATAGAGGAAGAGGAGAGGCTGTGAAAGGAATTGGACAATTATCATTTTCTTCTTCATTGTTTTTTTCCCTAGTTTAGACCTAGATTTTTCAGTTTATGAGTGAGATTTCAGCATTCTTCGAGCGGCTCTTGAAGCTTTGTTGATCTCTGTTCTAGTTCAGTAGCTAAGCCCTGTAATTCTGTTTTACAGCAATGAAATCTTAGTTGTTGGATTTCATTATTGTTCCCAATTATCTATCCATCTTGTGAGAGCTGTCACACATAGCTGGCTCCTTTCTGTGAAAGTCGTGAAGAGATCTTTACAAGATGTCAGCATGTAATTCTTATATCGATAAAAATTCTAATTTTTTGAGGATTCTTTCTTTCCTATTAACTTAAGACATTGTTTAATTAAAGAGGTAAATTATTGATGTGTCTAGCGTTGCAATCCTCATTATGTGGACTTCGTTAGTGACAGTTTACACTCCTTTCTCTTGGTTTCCATTTACACAATTTACTTAAAAATTTACTCTTTCCTGTTTTCATGAAATGGAGAGTAGGAAGAGGCCATCACATTTAGGCTTTGATGTATGAGTGAATCCAGATATGAAACCGTGGAGAGCTCTAAGTAAGGAACCAACAATCAAGCCAAACTGGGTTAAGAGTCCTTGATCACTTTATCAACCAATAAACAGGAGAAGGGAAGGTTGCAGAGCCGATTCAATGAAGAGGCCGTCAGCAAAATAGCTTCAATGAAAAAGCAAGGTTGTATACATTTCGGAATTAATTTTAGAATAATTCTAGAACACAGAGTTGGCTTAATGCGATTTGACCAAAAAAATTTGTGGATCCTATCACTATCGCTAAAGAAAATTACACCAATGAAAATACTCCACGTAAGCTTTTGTGCACTTCTCTTTGTAACTCTTTAGTAGCTATAGCATTGGTCTTTATTTTATTGCATGCGTAAGTGAATAGCTAGTGACAGCGCTCTTGTGGGTATCACACACGACCAGTCAAGTACCATCCATCCATCCATCCATCCATCCATCCGACTCTTCGTGATGGCAACAAACACCTGCTGATTTCTTAGCCAACGATGAAGCTCATCATGAAAATTTCCTGTGGATTCTCCCTAGTTTCTTTTCTCCATATGAGTATTATTCTCTTCTTTGTCATTTCCCTATGTTTGCCCCTAAAAAAAGTCAAAAGGGGATAATAGCACAATCTCATTTTTTATGACATTTATATCAAAAAGAAAATAAAATAATAAATATATAAAGATAACGGCACCACAACCTATAATTAATATGCCCTAAAATGAAAAGACAAGATTGGGCTTGCGATCGACTTAGTCCTCCTGCTCGTGGGACCAATGCAATGTTAGCTGCCTGGGACTCCGAAAGATTGCAATAACTCATTATATATATTACGAAAAAAAGAAATAATAAAAGGAAAAGTAAAAAATTAAATTCTGCACCCGTGTGTATGTGTAGGTGATGGATGGCATGCCAGGCATTAACAGGAGGAGGAGGAGCAAAGGATCTAATACGTTTTGAGCAGCAAATCAATCAAAGATAAAGCAAAGAATGAAGAAGATGCGAAAATGTGCGTAGGGCTAAAGATTAGAAACAAAAACAGGAAAAGGTTGCCTTGCCATGGACATAATAATGGGTGTTTCCTTTTCTTTTTCCTTGGCGGACTAGGCCACCAGTTATGGGAGACATTGGTACTAGTATTATATATGGATGGGACCCGAGAGAGAAATTATCAATGGTCCTAGACCTCACATGTTCATGCATGCACGTGTAGTAAATATTCATCAATAGCGTTCACTTAAAGTGCAAATGTGCTATTTTTGTGGAGTCTATATATTTTGTTATAAATAAAAGAAGCTATATCACTTTAATTTATTGTCATTGGTCGAGAACAACCACCACGTATGCATGTCACGTTCATGAGACTAGACTGACGCAAGGCACCTCAGCCCAGGCCATCAGTCGATCATATGATATTACCTTTTAATTTCCTCCTTGCTCCCTTCCTGAATCCTTACCCATCAGTTTGCTGTCTAGTTGTTAGTTTCTATCTAGTACGTAGGAGTATATATTTGGTGGAAAAAATCACTCAAAACTTGCGATTTTATGGGGTATATTCCTTGGTTTCTGCTTTTCATTTGTGATTGTGTTATAACTGAATGACAAAAGAAAAAGTAATATTGGACCAAAGAGTACTGGAAATTAAAAAAAAAAAAGAAAAGAAAAAAGAGAAAGTGTGAAATACTAGTAGAAAGAAAAGGAAAAGAAAATGGAACCAGAAAACATATATAATAGCATGTAAATATATCTTAATTTGGAGGAATGTGTATGCCAGCATCTCGACGATACAACTACGTACTCTTACAAGCAAGCATGCATGTAGTAATCTTAATAATTAGTATAAATGGGAATGCATGGATTGCCAATGCCAGTCGTGCGGTGCGGTGCGGCCATGGCTTGGCATGGCATGGCATGGCACCCACTCCCTCCCTCCAAAACCCACCCCCAACCCACTTATTTGGTCGTCAGTGTCATCAAAATCCTATCCAATCAAAATACAGTGCTCTAACTCCTCTAAGCTGGTCCCACCCACTTATATAATATATATATGCCCAATTTAGTTTTTTTTTTTTTTTTTTTTAAGCCCAGGTGTCCGGCCACTGGCCGACAAATCCTGTTCGAGGCGGGTCCCGGAGTTAATGTTTTAAACCTCTCCCAACGTAATTGCGGGGAATCGAACCTTAATTCGTCCTTCCAAGTGCAGCCCCTTGGCACCACTGCACCATCTTTAATTTGCTTCTGCTTTGTTTTCCTCGATCTCTGGCTGTTTCCACCATTTGCGTTTCTAATTCTGTGCGGATGAATTTCAGCGGTAGTTACCTAGCTAGCTAGCTAGTATTTGGAAATTCTATCTGGAACTATATATACCCAATTCTCTCTATTAATACCCGGCCTGTAGCATTAATTCTTATTGACTAGACTGACTAGGCCGGACCAGAATACTTTACTTGTATATGGCCATATATAGTGATAGGAGCATGGTATATATATAGGGTTTAGCTAATATCTCCACTAGTTGTAGGAGGTTAGCAATGTTCCCATTTTTTCTTTCCCAAAATGTCCTCACTTTTTAATTTTTAATATTT
>JAOWAN010047712.1:0-14143 GCA_028566635.1 Lobelia cardinalis
AGAAGTACAAATCGAGCGTCGGAAGGAAATTAGGTGAGTTACACAGAGACATAACTGCTGTTGGCCGCTTGCTTTTAACAGAGATACAAGCGAGAGAAACCAAACAGAAGTACATCGAGCATAGGAAGGAAAGGTGAGTTGAACAGAGACATACCTGAAGATTTCTTCAATCAGAGCCCTAAATCAACCAATCGACCTTGAAAAGGCTTCAGTGAGAAGCGCTGGACTGTCGCCTAGGTTATCTTGGATGAATAAAGTAAAAAAAATCAACCGGTTCGAGGGTATCACTCATGTTTTTTTACCGCCGCCCAACCCGACCCACATCTTTCCGGTACGATTCGGTCGATTCCGAATGATTCATGCGATTCTCGTACCACTTCTGATTCATCCAAGCGATTCGTCTCTAAAGGTATGTGAATCGAACCAAATCGTCACGAATCATACGATTTCAATAACTATGGTTTAAAGTGCCTTTCTCAATGAACATCTCAAAAGAAGAAGTATATGTTGAACAACACACATAATTTGTATATCTAAAGTGTCCTGACCATGTTTATAATGTGAAGAAAACATTTGATGAACTAAAGCAAGCTTCAAGAGTATGGTACGAGACTCTTTCAAAATTTCTGTTAGATAAAGGCTTTTGAAGAGGTTAAACTGACACAATAAACCTTATAATGTAGCATAAATATCACTCTTTCTTAGTAAAAACACATGTTGATGACATTATCTTTTGTTCTACTAATGAATTTTGTGCAAGAGGTTTGAAAAACTTATGTAGAGAAAATTTGAAACGAGCATGTGATGTATGTTAATCCTTCCATGTTTAATGTTGTTTCTATGACTATTTTGACCTGTTTATATGGTATTTTACGTTTGATATTGTTATTTTCTTATATTTCAAGAATATTAAGTATTTTGGTGTCAAAGTATAAGAAATTGAGCACTTTGGAGCTAATATGACCAATTATGGAAAAATCGACAAAGTTTCGAGGGTCAAACGTGAAGATTTATGACAGAAGACATATCATGATTGGCCTTGAATGGGTCATAGGCGTGACCTAGACCGTTTAAGAAGCCAAATAGACAGTAGGATAGTCACGACCATGACCACTTTGGGAATGACTCTGACATCTAACATCTTCATTGTAGAGGATATATGGTGGTGTTATTTCTGTAGGACTTTGGCTAGGGTTTTAGGCTAAATACATCACACTTATATAAGTTGTTCTTCCTTGTAGCTTCTATAACAACGTTCATTCTTAAAATACACCTTACAATATTTAAGAGTTATTCAAGGATTACGAGGAACTAATCTTCTTTTCTAAGAGTTAGCCGTAAATCTTAACTATATTTCATGTTTATGTGTTACTTCTTCAATTTGTGTTATTTGTTATGTTCAATTATTTTAATGCTCTTTTCATCCACTGCATTAGGTCTGTTGAATTGATAATGAAATATTTATTAAGACCAGATCAATAAGTTAAATATATATTAGTTTATTTGAGTACGATAGTTGAAGCAGATGCACGATCGAACGATAAGGGCAAGACTTGCTTCACATAATTCCAATGAGCTTAATGGGTATGTAATTGTTAGAGGATTGTGATCATAATGGCCTTAATAGTTAATCACCGAAGGTTGCAAATCGTGATCAAACGTCCCGACCTTTGACTAAATGAATGAACACTAAACCTGATATTAATCCAAAAGGAATAATTAATTACATGAAATATATGTTGAATCCATATGCTTAGATCTTTATATTATTTGCTTTTAATCTTATATCAATATCTTTTTATTTAATTGCTTTCTTCCATGATTATTTTGTTATGCTTTTCTAGTGCAAAATTGAAATAAAAAACTAGTGCTGTGATAGATATGGTTACAAATCCCTTTGGTTTTGATCATATTTGCTTTATTTACAAATTCTCTGTGGATAGTTAGAGTAAGATTTGTATTTAAGTTAATTCGATTCCGATCAGAATGATAGGAGAACTGATATACTATCTTTAATTGCAAATCAAGCAAAATCTTAGACGGCATCTTCATAAACCAAGCCAAATACACAAGAAAAAATTAATCAAGAAGTTTGACTTGAATGTAACTAATTCATTTAGTACTTCAATTGCTACTAGCGAAAGCCTTTTAAAAAATAAAAAAAGGTAAAAAGTGTAAACATAACCCGCTACAGAGATATAGTTGATTCACCTTTATACTTACTACTAGTAAATCAGTTGTTTGGTGTAGTATTAGGGCAAGATTTTAATCTGTTCTCAAAGAATTTCACATGCAAGCTAAGGATTATTAGATACCTTATTAGTACTCCAAACTTGGGAATATTGTATCACAATTAACTTGATCTTACATGATATTTTGATGTCGATCTTGTAGCTTGTACTATTGATAGAAAAGAGCACAAGTGGTACTTGTCTTATCTTTGAAAGTGGACTTTTATGATAATTTGACGAGGATTTCAATTCTCTCTCTTTCTCTCTCTATTTTGTGTACTTGCATTTTTTTTTTCAAACACACATAATATCGTTCTACTTATTTACCATTAATCAAATATCACAATGGTGTGAACATGTCTATGATTCATTTTAATATCTCAACTCTGGACATCAAAATATAGATGTTTTCATGTGCTTATATTTATTTAAAATTTTCAATTAAATAAAATAAGAGTAATGCAATGGAATGAATATAAGGTACAAACTAGATTGAGAATGCTGAAGACTTTTGGGGGTGTGTAGTCGGAAATTATATGGAGAGCCTAGGCACTCCTAGCAAGAAGAGCCACTTTGCTCAATTGTAATACACTCCTAGCAAGAAGAGCCACTTTGAGCTATGATAGCTATTCTTGGAGGTTACCATTATACCCTGAATTATTTTGTATATTAGATTTATTTCATATATGAGGGAACAACTTAGAACATCAGAAAAAGTTTACTTTAGTCTTGAGTGAGTTCCATTTCTGGTTGATATGGACTCATGTAGCTGGCTTAGCGTGCTACAGATTGACGTATACGTTTTTTATGGTTTTGTGAAAATTGTCCCTCATTTAGATTATTTTTTTTTTAAATCATGTCCTTAAAGCTGATATGTAATAGGTCTGTGTGTGTGTATTTTTTTTTAAAAAAATTTATTATTATTCCATGGCAGAAACGTCTACAAAGTAAATGCCTATATAGGTTACATCAATATACCTCCACATCAAGGCTTGAACTCCTAACCTCTCCCAACAATAGTGTCTCTGACGAGACTAGGATACTGCTAGACCAAATGGTCTTTGGTCCTCATTTAGAAGTTAGCGCAATCCTTTTCTTGTTGTAGAGACAGGTGCTACTGTTGTATGAGGTTGCCAGAACCAACTTAATTCTTTATAATGTGTATCAAATGTGAAATTAGTTATAGATGGAGGTAATGGCAAGAGTCACCTAGGCAGTCCGTTAAGTCCGACAGTGTTAGCTACTTGTTGATAGTGGTTATAATTTCCCAGGGCCCTTCTTCAGGATTTAGTCATTTTGTGCATCAGGATGCCTGCCAATATATGGAACGATGTTCCCAATGCATGTGGGAGTGTTTCAGCTCAAAATCTTCTTATGATTAGGTGCTTAACTAATGACAGTTGCAATTTTCATCACTTCCTCACTATGGATTATTGTTTTTGAAGGTGTTTTTTTTTTTTTTTTTTTGGGGGGGGGGGGAGTGGTATTGTGTACTCTTTGAACAGGGGATGATTGTTCACTACTCCTTGTTATCAATTCCTTATTATTACTACTCCCTTTGTCCCAAATGAAGAGGGACACTTTGGCTGCACACACAAATTAAGAAATGGGTGGAGACATGTTAATTTCATTAAATGTCCCTCACATGAGGCCTATATTTATTCTTAGTAAAAAGGAAGGTAATAACATCAAATGGGATTGGTCCAAAAGGGAAATTCCCCTCATAAGAGGGTCAACCCAAAATGGAAAGTGTCCCTCTTCATTTTGGGCGGAGGGCATATTAGCATTATGTATATGAGGTGGGTGGCAAATTTTATTTGTCTTGATTAGTCAGTGAATAGTGAAAAAATATTGTACCTTGTTTGAACTACAAACTGAACTAAACATTTCTTCTCAAGAGCCCTAGACACGATTACAAACATCAATTTTGAAGTTTTACATAAACATGAATTCTTTCTTACAGTAATGTATGTTTTAATGTTTATGCTTGAAATCATTTCTTTAAGCAGTGGAGTCTGTTGAATTGACACTGTTTCACTTTGTAATCCTCATGATTTCAGAGCCTAGCTGTAGATGTTTTTTATCTTCTATTTTAATTTACTTCTAGTTCCATTTCTAAATTGACACTGCAGGTTCCCGAAGGGAGTCCCTTGTGTCCGGTATCACGGTGTCTACAAAGATCTGAAGATAAGCTTTATCTGGCCAGGCAAGGACAAGGACAAGGTTTAAGGTGAGTTTTGAGCCTGAAGTGTGCTTTTAAGTTTCACGTGAACTGAATAAGTCATGTGGTCACTGTGGTAATGTTCATTTTACTTTATATCATCATCCATGAACTCTGGCTGTTGCTTGACTTTCTTTATATGCCCTGTTTGGATTGTCCCATAAGACTACCATGCTTCTGTACCTAAAATTCTGTTTTACTTGTCCTAAAGAGAAGGAAAAAAAAAGGAATTAAACTGTAGATTTTTTGAATTTCCATTACCACATTTTTTGTTAGAAGCATTGAAAAGCCCTCATGCAACATACAAGATTAAGAGTAATGGTTAATTGGATGTAAGAGTTTTGGTATGGTTTGTAGAATAGAGAGTAAACTTTATGTTGACAAAGCTCCTGGGTTTATACTTTAGCATTGGAAGAATTTTCTTTGCACCCAATACTTGTATTGAATATCCAGGAGGCTGCATTTATGCCAGTGTTGTCAAATGGCGGCCATGGCGGATTTACGGTGGTCTGCCATGAGAATTCTGTGGCATGGCGGGATTCGCATGGCGGATGGCGTTGCCATGGCGCCCATGGCGGATATTTTATTACGTATGGCGGTTTTTTAGTTCTGAAAAATTAAAAAAAAAAAAAAAAAAAACCACCATGGGTATTTTGACCCGACCCTTGGCATTTTTAAAGCAGTAGCCTTAAACCTAATTTTATAATATAAGCAACTGCTCCTTCCTTCTTTCTCTTTCAAGCGCTGCTGTTCTCCAACATTTATACCTTGCCCATTAAGCTCACTTCCCCTCCGGCGACCCGAATCAAGTAAGCCTCAGTTTTTTCGGTTTTTTTTCCCTTCTGTTTTTTCCCCTTGATGGTTTTAGACCCTATTTTTATTTCCCTCTTCTTTCTGTTTATATTCAGTTTCAAGTTTACTCTCTCCTCTCCTCCTTAACTGCTTAATATGGCCACCGATAGAATTTAAGTTTGGAATTTTGTATTGACATTATGTTATGGCCTTAGCCACTTGGCCTATGAGACTTATGTCTATGACAGGCAGACACTTATGTCATTATTATGAGACTTATGTTGCTATGATCATATCTTTTAGTTCTTGACTGTACATAGTTTTTTATGATTATTATTAATTCTACTTGTTTAATGTGTTTTTGTATTATTGTATATATATTATATTATTTTATCATGGCCGACATAAGCCGCCATGGCGCTTGCCATATTTTTATGGCGTTTTTTTGGTTTTCCGCCGTGAACCGCCATCCGCCATTGATAACACTGATTTATGCTGTATATGTTCAAATGAAGGTCTATTGTTTATCCTTTGCAATATCAGGAGTTAGGAGGGTTAGACATCCCAAATTTCTTTTCCTTACACCATCTTTCTTTTGCTTTACCAGCTGTCTTTTCTATGCTTGTGCTGCTCCACGAAATATTATGACCTTACAAAACTTGGAACTTTGCTGTGCATGCTATCAAGTCATCAACTAATATAAAAGCTTAGTTGTGAATGAGAGTGCCCGAAAATAAGTTGCCTGCTTGAGATTCCCATAGGCGTACTAGGCTCATAGATGGAGAGACGAGGTCCATGAGTATCAACATAATTAATAGCTTATAAATCTGTTATAGACATAGAACTCAACTAAACTCAGTCATTGTCCCAATTACTTGGGTGTTGGGATCAGTACATGAATCCTTGTTCGCCATTACATTTGGTTCAATGTGACCCGGGGAAATCTAGAAGTGGGAAAAGCAAACCTATACTTTATCGAACCAAACTTTTGTTGCCATATACCATTTTAATTAACTACTACCATGTCAAAGTTGTAGATTTTGGTGAGCATGAGTTCATGCTTCACACTCTCTCTTCCACTGTCTCAAATGAAACCCGTATGCTTGTTGAAAGAAAACGTGTTTCAGTCTACACTAGCCAAACTGTGCCTACAAACTTGACTGATTTGGGGTGTGAAGACTTGCATTTCAGTCTGCAAAAACAAAGCCCTAATTATCTGTTAAGTCACCAGCTGCTCTGAAAGATTAAATGGAGAACCCGCCTATGTTCATTATGATTACTAGTTTAATTATAACCTAATTCCTTTTAGGTATTTCTTCACAATTCAGGAATATCACCTATAAGTATCTAGAGCAGCATACATTCCTGTGAACAAATAAGTTGGTAATTGGTTTCTAGTTGGAAGAAATACTACGGATAATCTTTGTCAAATCTCAGGTTCTTTGATGACCATAACCCCTGGGTAAATGAGCAGTTGTTGGAACTTATCATCTATAAGGCTATACACAAAACTTGAAGTCGTGAGTATGTATACCATAATCACTGATGTCTGAGGGATTGGTGTTTATGGTTGTATGTAGATAACACCGAGGGCCTCTTATTTTATCTATACTAGCTATTGCATGGGTATCTTGGCAGTTCTTCCTATTGCATGCATTAAGTATCGTCTGATTAAAGTGTATATGTCTCGAAAAAGATCCTGGATATGTAAAAGTCAAATTGAAGACTCACTTTTATGTGTTTTTCTAATCAAGTATTTGGATGGACTGGACAATCAATAAACTGAGAAATTGCACCGATGAGCCCAGGCTTTTCTTATTAAATTACATGATTAACCTGAAGGGATCTTTTGTTATTTGTGAAGCATGTTTAGCAAAGTTGAAGTAAGTTCTTGAGAATGTAGATGAATCAGAGTCTAATACGTTTCGCAAATTGAGTTTATTTTCTCTGTTGTTGGCAACCGTATGCTTACAAATCAATGGTTGCCTGAATTGACTAATAAAACTTTTATAATTGAGCCCATGGATTATTATGTATTGCACTTGGTATTTCATAAACACTATTTTGCTACAAGTGGACAACACAATTTATGGATTTTGTTTGCGTGCGGATTTCATGTCTCTTAGTCCTTGGTCAATTTCTTCCACAGGGGTTGTTAGTGTTGGTACGGTATCTGCATCTCTTGTTATGTATATATCTATTTAGGCGTTGAAGCCAGACCTTATTATAAATGCTGGGACTGCAGGTGCCTTTAAAGTATGGTTCTTATGATCATGGTCCTTTTGCTCCTTCTTTATATATTTATATATCGATATATAAATACATATTGTATGCTTGTATTTCTTGTTTTCAATTAGTAGGAAACCAACCTGACCTGACCTACTTGAACCCTGCACATATATGTGAAGCATGTTTGTCTGCTTATTCTGTAGCTGGACAATGTTGGGAAGCTTTAAGTCAAAATTTTACGAAGTCCCGAGAGAATGCCGTTGCTAGTTCCTCACAAGATTTGCTTAACCCTTGATATTTAGTAGACGGAATAAAGGTATCTGGTCTCTGACTATCTATAAACTGATGAAGAGCATCTCAACTGTTTGTTGCTTCACGTCTGGCAATCTCCCATTACTGTTTGCATGAACACTGGAACATAAACCATGTATGGAGGCATTAACAAGTAAATGGAATTGAGACAGATTTGCTTATATAATATTATCCTAAATTGGACATAATTATGGCTTCTATAGCTTGCAGTTAGATATAACCTTAATGATCTTAAGGATACTTTCTTCAAAGATGCTCCTTATTGATACATTAAACCAAATTCAGATGTTCATGTTAATAGAGTCCGTGATCTGTTAGAAAATATGTAAAATGCGTGAGCCTAAGAAACCTTAATTTCTTTGCTGAGGACTACAGGCTTGTAGGTCGAGCGGATCAAGTGGAACCTGGACAATGAAAATCAATATTATTTAAGTCATCACAGATGCTTGATATTGATGCATTAAAACAAATTTAGTTTTTCATCTTAATAGAGTCCGCGTACTTGAGATTTATATAAAAAATTAAAATATTAAATTAATCTTATTTAATTTAATATATTTAATTATAAAAATTATAGAAATGCTCATTAATATGTAATATAAGTTTTTTTTTGATATATTAAAAATTAATTTCATAAACAAAATGAGAGAAAAAGATTAAAGTAGTAGCAAACTAACTAACGGGTCCAAGTGGTAAGCGGCTTGGATTCGCTTAAGGGAAGTCTTGCAGAAAATTCTCGCTAAGAGACTCACCCGTCAATGCTAGGTGCGCGACCCGAATCGGATTGAATTAGTAAAGACATAGTCCTTGATATCATTGAGCAACAAAAAAAAAAAAAAAGTAATAGCAAACTAGCAATATGTTAAAATGGAGCTAGTTCAGTCGGTCCCTTTCTCGATTATGCAAGCTCGAATACAGAATTTTTTTTTTAATCCTTTTTATATTTTTTTTTCTTTTCACTTCGACCATCGGATGTATGTTTAATGTATGGTTGAGATTTAAGGGTTTTGTACTTTTCACAACCCCTTCAAATTTTACTATAGAATACTCTAACTCTCGCAAATAAAAAACCCTACCAACCATTGCCCTAACCTCCGCCCTAACCTCCGTTAAAACCACCTCCGCTGCTGTCTACCAAAACGCCGTCGATCAACCGCCTCCACCCCAGCACTACTCAACAGCTATCACTACCACCGCCGGCTACCGCCGTGAACATGAGGTAAAACCGCCACAGCTTTCGTTCTCTCTCCTTAAATCCAACAACCACCATCTACTCCGAAAACACCCAACTCCCTTCCCCCTTAACTAAAAAACACATTGCCCACCTCACACCGAATCTACACACTCTCAACTCTAAACCACCACATCTTCCTCCCCATCCTCAAAACCAAACCCACCGGCACACCTCTTTCCCACTAAAACCCTCTGCCACAATCATTAATTTTCTGTTTTTTCTTTTCCTACACACAATATGATTTTTCCTTTCTAAACCCCGAATCCTAGCCGCACCGCGAGGACTCTGAATGTGAAGCCTAGTCATGATAGATCGAAGAGTTTCAAGAGGTAAGCATGTTATCAGTAGAGTATTTAGGAAACTTGTTATAATGTCTAGTGCAATTAGAGTGCTATGATTTTTTTTAAAAAGTTGTAATTTTCGGTGTATATGAAATATTTGATTTTTGAGATTTCTTACTACTTCATTACATTTGTTGGGTTGCTGCAGGTTTTCGGTGGTTCGAATTGATAGAAAAGTTATTGCGCCTTCAAAATTGGGAATTTCAATTGGCATGTGTGGACTTGGGAAATAATCAGGTTTGATTCTTCAAGGATGTTCGCATTTTGCAGTTTTTGAACACTTATATTATACTTTCTGATTTTCTTAGTTGTCAAAGTTTCAAAATTAACGTTTCTTTCTTCTTGTTCTTGTATTTAATTATTACAGATTTTCAATTTTGGAGCGTCCAATAAGTACATCTATTTCTTTTTTAGCATAACCTCTACATTATGCCTTCCATACCTTTTTTTTAGAAATTTGTACAAAACTACTATTCAGCCGAGTGGTGGATTTTCTTATTCGGGTATTAGGGTTTCTTGTTTTTCGAAACTAAATTATTAGTTCATTATGTAAGCTTATTGTTAATTACACACTGTTGGAGAATAAATTACGCCCAACGAGTTCTTCTGGATTGATTTTTGATTTTGCTATGGTCACTATCTCTCTCGTATTTTTTTCAATTTATATATCAAATATCGTACGAATATAAAATATCGCTTCGTGTATGATATTTGTGTAATATTTGATATCTAAATTGAAAAAAAATAGAAGACAGATAGAGAGAAAATGATGGCATCCATAGCAAAATAAAAAATTAAAGATATCATATTCATGATCTGAGCGTAACTCAACTTTTTCAATTCTCTTGTACCAGCTCGATCGTCAGCGGAGGATACTTCTAATGTATTCACATGGACAAGATAACAGAAGCATTTCCGACAATTCACCAAAGGTCAGGAATAGAACACATATTTAAACTGAAGCACAAAGGTTGCATCCAAACGGAAAATTGTAAGTGTCGGGGAGACTCGCCAAATCAGGATGCTCCAAAAAGAAGTTCGCGAGGTTAACAGATTTAGCAATCCAATGCACCAACGCAAACTTCTGGGAACGACCAAAAATTGAAGATGTTCTCACCGAACTATGTGACATTCCAAAAATTCCTTCTAGTCAATGTTTGTTGTGTACATGAAACTTCTAATGTGACAAGAGTAAGGAAAAAGGTCAAGGTGATATGTTGCTGTTGAAATTCAATTTATATATCAAATATCGCACGAATATAAAATATTGCTTCGTGTACGATATTTGTGTAATATTTGATATCTAAATTGAAAAAAATAGAAGACAGATAGAGAAAAAATGATGGCATCCATAACAAAATCAAAAATCAAAGATATCATATTCATGATCTGAGCGTAACTCAACTTTTTCAATTCTCTTGTACCAGCTCGATCGTCAGCGGAGGATACTTATGTATTCACATGGACAAGATAACAGAAGCATTTTCGACAATTCACCAAAGGTTAGGAATAGAACACATATTTAAACTGAAGCACAATGGTTGCATCCAAACGGAAAATTGTAAGTGTCGGACTCGCCAAATCAGGATGCTCCAGAAAGTTAATTCCAAAAATTCCTTCTAGTCCATGTTTGTTGTGTACATGAAACTTCTAATGTGACAAGAGTAAAGAAAAAATGTCAATGTGATATGTTGCTGTTGAAATGCAAAAAACAACCATTTTTGGGTTTTGATCACAAGTTTTTGACTGATATTATTGAAGGACTCCATATGCAATCTATCCTCTTCTCTATTATCGCCTATGTGCATGAAGGGACATAAAACCTATAATATTTTGATAGGGTTCAATATAAAAATACTCGAATCTTCTCATATTTTGTATTTCTTCCTACAACTTTAGTGTGTGCATTTTGATATGAGTGGTTGAAAAACATCTTGTGTTCATAACGCCTAAATATTCAAGGGTCCCCCTAGGTGGTGGTCACTAATGTTAGGGATCACGATGGCAAGGTGATTTCCGTGCTTGCTTTTGTCTTTGTTCTGCTTTTGTCCTTGTTCTAATTTGGAGTCAGAGGGTAGAAGTTTACTACTCTCTCTGGGCTTTGACAGACATTTGGTGCCGCAAGAAGTAGAAAGTGATTCCAAAGTTTTGGTGAACTGGATTGCCTCCTCTTCTCATACTCCTTGCTGCTTATGTCTATATTTAACAGATGTAAGAAATTGCTTGATCATATCTCTATGGCTCACATTTATAGAGAAGTAAATCAGGTAGCATATTGTTTAGCTAAGTTACGTGATTCCAGGGATCTCATTTTGTATCATTCTGTTCCAAGTAAGTTTGTTGTAGTTCTAAGGCTGGATAGTAATAGGCATTTTCTCTTTTAGACCTCCTTGAGGTTTTGCTTGCATTGTCTTTTGGGTAAGGCTTTCTAGCCAGTCCATGTTTGATCAGTTGGTTTCGTTCCCCGTCATTTAGTCCTTTATAAAATACCCGGTCGAAATCCCAGTTCAAAAGAATGCAGTTTCCGTATTTTCTAATGACAACGATTTTTTTTTAGAGGGGTTCGACTTATATGGTGATATGGTCTCCTTGTTTGACTTGGCAAATTTCACAGTCGATTTACAGTGCTGTTCAAGCATGCTTTATTTTTGGGTTGTGCATATGGGATAAGATTGTGTTGTTCCTCTGCTAGGCTGAAAGGTATGCTTATAGACTGCTTCTAGGATGCGATTTTGCAAGGAGGGCTGGCGGATTGTTGTCAGGGTTTGCAGGCGTTTCATTGGCATCTCAAACAAGCTGATTTTTGTGTTGTGGTTTTTATGATTTCTAATGTGATCTCAGTCGAGCAACTTGAATCAGCCTCGGCCTTGCCTTGTATGTCGTTTGGTAATTCTATGATAGGTTTTCGTAATGGATGAATGATAACCTTAAAACAAGTCTAGATGATTTTGGGAAAGCATTTTTAACAAGTGATTAAATTTTGATTTTAGTAAATGCAAAATTTTGGAATCAATGTAGCTGCGTTTAGCAACCACATGCCAAAATGGATTATAGAAAGCAAAATTTTTTAAGTCTGCCCTCAGGTATATGTACAAATATAATAATTGTATATAAATTTAATGGAAAATCAGGAAGAATATGAACAAGTTAGAATGACTTGAATAAAACACAGGCACGCAATTCTCCCAAAATTCAAAAGTAAATCTAGGTCCTAAAAACTCTATGCGAATATCACCCTAGTTGTGAAAGGGAAGGAGGGAGTAGTACTAATTATTAATCCATCCGTCTAAAAGAGCGTCTTATTTGGTTTAAAAAAAGTCAATTTAATTTACTAAAAGCAATATTGAATAGAGATTTGCTGTGTTTTAGATTCTAAATTTCAAACTTTGCAAAAATATTGTAAAATGTCTATTAACATTTATATACAATTGCGACTCTATTCAATGGTCAAAATATTATAAAAATTGTTTCCAAAAAAGTCAACAAGAGACTCATTTAACGAAGGAGTGTGAAGTACACTAAGGATGCGATTGCAGAACCTATCACTCCCTCCGATTCACAATAGATGATGATGTTTAAGGTTTGAGTACAATAACTAATGAATGCATTAGGTATTTTCTAATTTTCTATTTTTACCATCTCCTCACATATAAAGTGTCTTCAAATTCTTTACTCATTAACTTTTGCCACAAAAACCGATTCTACCACACCAGCCAAAACAAAATTTCTCAATCCATGAGACCAAAATCAACAAATAGAAATTAATAAGAAGTAAAAAATGAATCAATAGGATTGATGACATGATCTTCTCCCCATATCTAAGCATGCAGGGAAGTGCGAAAACATCTACCTTGATTGTGCCAATGACCAATTCGTATACGGAGCACCTATGCGCTCCTAGCAAGGAGCGCCTATTCATTTTATTACGTTGTTTGTTCATTTTTTAAAATTAAATGTTCATTTTTATCGTTGGTACTGAAAATCAATAATAATAATAAGAATATTAAAATGAATATTTAGTTATAAAAAATGCACAAACAATATAATAAAATGAATAAGAGCTCATAGGCGCTCCTTGCTAGGAGCGCATAGGCGCTCCATATAATTTCTAGCCAATGACAGATACACACTTATATGATTACGGAAGAAGAAGCAGCACTATATGAGACACATTAAATGTTCCTTATTACTTTCTCCGATTCACAATAGTTGATTTTAAGGTTTGAGTACAATAACCGACGTGTGCATTAAGTCTCTCACAATTTTTCATTTTTGCCCTCTCCTTATATATGAGGTCTTTTCGAATTTTTCTATCGTTAATCAAGAAGCATTAAATGCTTTTTATTCTTGGAATTGATGCAAAAGGATGAATTCGAAAAAGTGTAATAAAAAGTTATAAAATTTCGCTCAATTGAATAAAATCATAGAGAACAAGAGAAGAGATTTGATTTTCGTTCTTGGTTTTTCTCTGGGGGGGGGGGGAATCTGCAAAATCAAGAGGATAAAATATATCCCAAATGCAACTGCCAAACAATTGGCGAAGATAGTGTTCTAACATAACTGCCTTCGGCAGTTATTGTCCCCTTTCAGACAAAAAATTGACTCCCTGTGACGATTTTCATGAAGCACTAATGTCCGGGATCCCAGCCAAGGGCTCTGCCCCTTGGACCCCGCCAGGCGCCCCCGGACCCCGTCATAGTACTGGTTTATCAATACTCGTTATAATAAATAAATAAGTGTAGACACCCCATTTTTGACCCCCGGCAAATTAGGGTTTTACCGG
>JAOWAN010047723.1:0-14142 GCA_028566635.1 Lobelia cardinalis
ACACCTTGGCAACAGATACCTTGCACAACGGACGCCTTGGCAACAGATACCTTGGCCCAATAGCAGGATTGACAACCCGGCCCCTCATCAGACACCTTTGCAAAAATGGACTTCTGACACTCAGACCCCTTATCATAACAGCGAGAGGGCTTTTAGATCTTTTTCCGGCAGGGAGAGTAGCACTTTGGAATCTACGATCACGGATGCTGCCAAAGAGTCTAGGTCTATTGATTGATAACCCTGGGTAGGAACGAGGAGCGTTAGCAAGAGGATTCTTTGGCCTTTTGGTGGGTATATATAAATATATCGATCATTGTTCATAACCGTAACCCTACTGACATGAATGCATGCTTGTTAGGTGAATCACAAAGGGCGATATGGTTTATTTGGAATAAAAAAAAATACTGCTACACATATTTATCTATGCATACGTGTGTATCAACACTATTCTATGAATTGATCAGTTATTCAAAAGATAGGAAACTGACAACTTGGTCTCTCCTTTTTAACGTGGTATTCCATTTTCTTGGTTAATTATGTGTGCTTCCACAAAATTTGCGGATTTCATGGCCATGCATGCGACACCATGCAAAAACATATATATGCTTGGTCAATATAACGATTAACGAGTACAAGATTACAATGTCATTGTCGTTGGTTGAGGTAACTAGATTAGAGATCAGACAGAGAATATCACTCTGACCATAATTGTGTTTTGGCCAGGGATATAATTATTTGGAATAATTGCATAAATGGTCCCTGTACTTTGGCCGTTCTCATGAATAGTCCTCGAGCTTAGAAATGTTTTATGGATGATAAAAGAAATTTTCAAAATCGACTCATGGATGGTCCTTGTCAGTTTGCTTTATGTTTTTTGTGTTGTTCATCGGCTTTTTAGTTTGTGGTGCATTGCTGCTGCTGTTGTGCATTTTTAGTGCAGTTCTTGGACATTTTTAGTGTTGTTATTGGGCTTTATTACTGTTGTTTTTGGAAATTTCTACTGCTTTTTCTGGGGCATTTTTACTGTTGTTTCTTGGGCATTTTTATTGTTGTTGCTGGTCAATTTTTGCTCCCGTCGCCGGTCTATTATGCTGCGTTGCTACTATAAGTTATTCTTTTATTGTTGTTTCTAAGTAATTTGTTGTTTCTAAATTGTTGTTAAATTTGAATATTAGAATATGTATTTGTTGTTGATGATTGTAATTATTGAAAGTTGAAACTCAGATTTGTAATAGTTGCTGACTTTATGTTAAGAACATAAAGTTAACATTGCTATTAAAGATTTATAAGTGTTCTTTTTAAAAGAAAACTTGGGGAAAAAATTGGTAATGCCATTGTCATACCGTTTGGTAATACCAAAATTTTGTTAGGGGAATGGGAATGAATTTTGCATTATCGATAAACATCATCCTACCCTAGCATTTTGACAGTTTGGTGAAAAATACTCTAGTAAAGAAGATGATAAATTTTGAATAGAACTTCGATAGGCGAGAGGGCTTTTAGATCTTTTTCCGGTAGGGAGAGTAGCACTTTGGAGTCTACGATCACGGATGCTACCAAAGACTAGGTGTATTGATTGATAGCCCGGGTAGGCACGAGGAGCGTTAGCAAGAGGATTCTGTGACCTTTTGGGGTATATATATAGGGGATTATTCTACTACAAATCACTTTTTCGTACAAACCGTACGAACCTGTTGTATCTTACTACATTTTTGTTGTATATTAGTTAAATATCAGTATTTTGTAAAATAAAGATCCAGCACAACAATTTTTTTTAAGAAAATCAACTAAGATACAACAAAAATATACTAAGATACTACATATTCGTAAATATACAACAAACTAACTAAGATGCGAAGATAAAACAAAAACATAATAACATACAACGAGGTCTTATTAAAATATTAAAAAAAATTAATATACAACAAAATTAACGAAGATACAACAAAAAAGTAGTAAGATACAACAGTTCGCACGTTTGTACGATATTTATGATTTGTATTTGATCATTTTCCTATATATATATAAATATATCGATCCTTGTACATAGTCGTAACCCTACTGACATAAATGCATGCATGTTTGGTGAAACACAAAGGCGATATGATTTTGTTAGGATTAGCAAAAAGAATAGTGCAACACATACTAATATATGCATGCGTGTGTATCAACACGATTCTATGAATTGATCAGTTATTCAAAAGAGTAAATTGACAATTTGCTCTCTCCTTTTAAACATAGTATTCCATTTTCTTGGTTAATTATGCGCCTCCACAAAATGTGCGGATTTCATGGTCATGCATGCGATGTCATGTAACAACAGCTATTTGCTTTTTCGATATAACAATTAACGAGTACAAGATTAGGATGTCTTTGTCGTTAGTTGAGGTGACTAGATTAGAGATCAGACAGAGAATCTCACTCTGACTATAATTGTGTTTTGACCGGGGATATAAATATTTGGAATAACTGCATAAATGGTTCCTGTACTTTGGCCGTTCTAAGGATAATCCACGAGCTTAGAAACGTTTTATAGATGACAAAGTAATTCGCAAAATCGACTCATGGATGGTCCTTGTAAGTTTTCTTTATGTTTTTTGTGCCGTTCTTGGGATTTTTTAGTTTGTGGGGCATTGCTACTGTTCTTGTGCTTTTTTAGTGCTATTCTTGGGCATTTTTAGTGTTGTTCTTTGGCTTTATTACTGTTTTTATTGGGCATTTTTACTACTTTTTCTGGGGCATTTTTGCTGCTGTTGCTGGTCATTTTTTTGCTCCCGTTGCTGGTAAATTTTGCTGCTCTAAGTTATTCTTTTATTGTTGTTTCTAAGTATTTTGCTGTTTCTAAGTTGTTGAATTTGAATTTGTTGTTGATGATTGTAATTGTTGAAAGCTGAAACTCAAATTTGTAATAGTTGCTGAATTTTTGTTAAGAACTTAAAGTTAACATTTGCTATTAAGGATTTATAAAATTTATAAGTGTTCTTGTAAAAAAAAACTTGGGCAAGGAAAAGTTATGGTGTCTCACAGTTCTGGGCATGCAACATGAAGGAGTTTAAGTTGGTGAGAATGGCATATTTCTTGGCAATAAGAGTTTTAAGGCAGCTGCCATTTATATAGGCTCGATCTCTCCAAGACAGCCCCTCGACCCAATCCTCCTCTCTAGTCTCTCCCCAAGTAGGTTAAAAGTCTTTTGCAGGGAGTTGTGCGATGCAATCTTCTTCGACAATACCAAACGTTATTCCTCCTCCCATGTTTCTTGGAGAGCCAGCCACAGCCTTGAAACTTTCACATAAGATCATTGAAAATATTGGTCCACGGTTAAGAGGTTAGAGGGGAACCAGGGTTAATAAGCATTTCAATTTGCTTTGCTAGAAGCAACAATCTAGGACTAGCCTATTTTGGAAAATTTTAAAAGTAACCAATTGAGTTTTTATGCACCAAACAAATTCTTCTCAAGTTTTTAAAAAAAAAAAAAAAACAAATAAAGAGATTTATTAAATTCGAGAAAAAGCAAAATAAGAAGGGAAACTATCAAAAGACTCATTTAATATAGCTTTACTTCTAACAAAAAAACTACAGTAATGTTAAAAGATAAAATGTTCAAATAAATGCTACAAAAGCGATATAATAAGAGTTTCACAAGGAGCATCTGAGATAAAATATTCATTTTACGATGTTGTTTGTTCATTTTCTAAAATTAAATGTTCATTTTTATCGTTGTTACTGAAAATCAACAATAACAGTAAGAACAATAAAATGAATATTTAGTTATAAAAAATGAACAAACAACATATTAAAATGAATATTGTGTCTCGAATGCTCCATATAATTTCCACTCTTTAAATCATGGTTCTCATAAAAGTTGTTTTTGATCTTGCAACGCTTTATCAGATTGACAGCATTCAAGAAGCAAGATATGTAATCTCGTGTAATCTTGCAGGACAGAAAGAGCCTACTATGAATTGAATTAGTACTTCAGTGTCCTCGTGATGTTGTTCATATGTTTTTCTCGTGTCTCGTTGGGAACTTGTTTCGTGATAGTCTCTAGCGCATCATCAATTCCTGTAATCTGATCAGAGGGTGCATGCTGTAACGGCACCCCTTCTAACGTAACAGTTTTCGGGCAGCCACTCTGGCCCAGATATGTGATCCCAAACCTTTGATTTTACCTCCGTTTCGAGTTCTTCATCTTCATTTGAATCTACATCATCGTCCTCCAAACTTTCAAGAATCACAAAACATATTTCTTGTAACCTTAGTTGTTGAAACAGTTATCTGCCAGATGTTTTGAAGACTTTGAGTTCTTGCATCACCATTAAAGTGAAGAGGTTCATTTATGACCCCATTATCCACATTTATGACCAACGGACTTGTCACTTTACCCTTAATATTCAAAGTAAAAGCATTGTTCTTAATTGTACCCTTCTTGGTAACACAAACCCATTGGTTTTGCTTTATATTGAGCAACCACCTTCATTGTGGGAACCAATGGATCATGCTTTTGAGTCTCTAAAGCAACCTTATTAACATCTCCTTCGCCGCTGGACATATAATTATACTTCATCCTTTTCCGGCAATCATCAAAACTATGCCCAATAAAAACACATCCCAAGCATAGATGAATATTTCCCTCGTATTCATCGGAGTGCCAATAACCTTCTTTGTTCTTCCCAATCCAACGCGGGCATACATAGGACTTGGGGCTAGCAAGCATCATAGTTCTCTCGTCAGCACACAGGAAAACACCAATGGTACCACTAATGCATTTAAGATGTGTAGGCGTCAAGTAGTGTAACGGAAAGTGGAGTCTTCTTAAGTTCACACATACAAAAACCCTTTAAAACAGTTGCCCCCTGGTTTGACCACTAATCAAATCAATGGCAAAACTCTTGTTACAAGATGTATGCTAAACAGTCTAGTTATTAAAATGAATACCAATATGTAGTAAACCAAGCAAATGCTCTAAAACATAAATCAATAAGAAATGGAAGCACGTACATACAGGTGGGATAGCATTGTTACACACATACAGTAGCAGGACACGATACCGCCTGGAGAGAAGTTTAAAGTGGGTAGATGTGATTGTACAGGACATCACTACCTTGCTGCAAGAGGAGTCTTGAACCCATTCCTCTAAATCAGGCAAAAGGGACAGGACTCTTCAGCCCCATTACTCCAAATCAGGCAAATATGGCAGCACCTGGAGACAGACTAATCCAATATTACAGCAAATTGGGCAGTTGCTACATAACCCCAAGCTGCCACATCGAGCAAATATGATTACACTTTATTTGCCCTGATGCTACATTGCTGGAGACTTTTGAACCACATTACACCAACTTGGTCAAATATGATACATTTAAGGAACACAGTCCAAGGTTTACCATGGTGAAACACCTCCACTAATGCATGCTATACAAGTTCCCCAAGGGAAGTGGAGCAAGGATACTCTACCATATAAACACAGCACCATGGATAGGTGCCCATTTGTGAAGTGCCAATATTATAGGGGGTTTTAAGACAAGCTTAAAAAACCAACAATTCCCCCAACTGCATCAACAGGTAAAACATATTTTACCAAAAGTTCTCCTTAAAGTTCAGGCCTTGGGACCTACTGTAAGTCATTAAACTAAACAAGGGTTAAGATGAAGATGAATGAGGAATAAACACATCGGGGGAGAAAAAGAAGTTTGATTGAAGAAAGTCAATCCACGTAGACCTTCCAAATGAAAGTTCATTTCCTTCTACAAGAGAGGAGCTATAGTGTACCTAAAATTTAGGCAATGTATTTCACAGAGCTTCATCACTGGATAACAACATCCAGAGACATGGATGAAACAACTATGAAATTCTGGCAAATGAAAAACAAGATGAATATATGAGGGCAGTACTTCGACTAGTCATTTAAATCTGTTCACTCAAAGGAGAGATTCAAGTTGAATATACAGGATCTTGTCCCTGCACTCTGGATACGCCGAAGAGGTTCATCTACTGAGCTTTCCATATCCTCTGCATATATATACACACCATATAGGCTTTGTTTAGAAATATGAGAAGCATGAAAAAGCAGAATGATATACAAAGTTATTTTTAATGTGGCGAACAGTTGCAATATTTGATGAAATTTCTCAGAGGCAAATAACCCAAGAGAAATTGAAGGTCTGGATGTAGCAAGCACATTCCCGACTAGAGCTATCTAAGCAGGACAAGATACACATTTGATGAAGATAAAGCTGTCTTCAACTCCACCTATCATTTCACCTTTTTTATTTTTTTGCAATACGCTGTAATAGAGTCCTACCTTTGCTCCCGAGATACTGTGTCCACCTTTAAACATGAAAGTTGCCACTATTAGATTATGTTAGAATTTCGAAACAGAGCAGCCAAGGACAGCAGAATGCCCAATTGTCCATCACAGGTTCACCATTGATAAATTATCAAATCCAGAGCTGTACAAGAATATCCATAGCATCACGAATGCAAGAAGAATTCATACTCAATAAATGGCACTAGATTAATATGATTGAAAACTGTACATCCATCTCTTTCTATCTATCTGTGGTTTAGTTTTTCTAATTGAGTCTCTCTCGGTATCCAAAAATAAATAACACATACACGATGATGCTTTGAGAGATTTTCATAAGATCCTCATAAGAAGAGAACACAGCAGAAGGAAGCATTCAATAAAACTAAAACAAATCATGAAGTTGTCAAAATATAAGAACAGCTTAAAACAATGCACAGGATAAGCAAGAAACTCTAGGTACCTTATGGCCCAAAATTTAAATCCAGGACATTTATGCTCTCTTCCATTTAGTTTCATCTTCGCTTCATTTGACAACATATCTCTGACAAGTGGTTTTCGATCATAAACCTTGTCTTTGCTCTTTTCTGGGAATCAAATCCCCAAACCAAGACAGTAATCAAGTATCACGTTAAAGCTTTGGCGCTATCTTTTTCCTGTTTGCCTTCAAAGTAGCCTTTCTTTTCCCCTGAATCTCACGTACAAACTCTGCCACGACAACATGAAATTTTGGAGCAACCTTATTTGAAGAAGAGACATTAAGACCTGCCTTCTTCAGGGCACGTGTGACATGCTTCTGAGCCTTTTGAAAATGCACACTGCAAAGAGAAGGCACAGTCGCTCGTAGTATTGGCTTCCCACAAGTTATAGGTCCTGCCTGGGCACTAAACACAAAAAGCCACCTAATCAGAACAGTTATCATTTAAAAGATATCTCCACATAGTTTACAAGAAAACATGTAGAAAATTACATTATGCAGCAGAATATCCATGGCAGACTTATGCTGTTTGGATTTCCACAAATGGCATCATAAAAATCAAAAAGCACTGTCCTATGACGCAGAATGTCCAGAACTAATCAACTCAGAGAAGCAAAAGCTACATAATTTCCCGAAAAAATGAAAGTGAATCCCTTGATATCTGTAACCAACACACGGTCCAGTAGTGACATACCAGTCAGGCATAGCAAAACTATTTATTATGTATTAATGTCAAAGAAAGGCGAAGATTGGCTAAAGTTGTTAGACTGAGAGGACCTATACAAGGAGATCCCTCACTGCTGAAAAAGATTCATATGAACCTAATAAAACCAGGTTAGGCTTAGTAAGGTTTCACTCAGTTTTCATCAAGGGGGTACCTCAAAATGTCAATAGAAGTGCCTTTCCATAAGTTGCTCAAATGAATGCAGCACATGGAAGCTTGAACAGTTTAGATTCTGCTGCTTGCAAATTCTTGCAAGTATAACACAATCGGCCTGGCCAACTTTCTAAGTTTTCTCCTTGTAGAGGAAAAAAAAATGATAATCCCCAAGGGCTCATTTGGAAAGTTACTAAACTTGACTTGGTTTTTGATTTGTGTTTTTCTCCACTAGACCCACAATTTTTTTTTCTCTCTCTCTCTCTCTCTTACTTTTTACTTTAATCATTACAAATTCAAACCAAAAATCACAAAACCAAATCAAATACCTACTTTCCAAACAAACCCCAAGTGACTGTCTAAGTGAATTATATGACCGACAATTGCCTTATCTTCCCAAAGAAGAAAGGTATTGAAGAGCCAGTAGGTATTCAAAGCGAAAGAAAGATGGAAATAACCTCGTTAAATATAAGGATGGGTGGGTGATAACAGGTTTTCTCAAAAGAAAGACATTAATTACCAGTCACACGTGAGATGGATAAAGTGATAAACATAAGCGAAAAAAGGAAAGAGTATTAAATCATGTCTCATCTATGGCAAGCATCAAAAACCTAAAATCCAATGTCCAAGGCCGCCAGCCAATCTACCAAAATGTTGGCAGCGCCAGCGAGATTTGCAGTGCTGAAAAGTGTTGGATGATAATCGATCATCACCAACAATCCAGAAAGTTCTCCTCTTCATAGGAGGAGTAAGTTCAAAGAATGGTATGATGTCAATGGAGAAGTCAGATGTTAATAAACACGGTCTGTAATGAAAAGAATCCATAAGACATGATGATAAAAAGAAAACAAAAACTACTCCGTCCGTTCCTTTTTTAAGTGTCCGTTTTTGACCATGGTATTAAGGAAATGATTAGAAGCAATAAAAACATACAACATTATACTGTATTACCCTTTTATAAACATCATACAACCATTACTGCTAGAAACTCAAGAGACACTCTTATTCATGTTTACTTGACAATTAATGAAGGTAAAAGTGAAAGAAAGAATCAACGGCATCTTGGTATAGAAAAATGACTCTTAACAAAGGAACAAAAAAAAGTCAAAAAGAAACTTAAAAAGGAACGTAAGGAGTACTTAATAAACAAGCTAAAACTGTAGAAGTATTTGGCCAGGGTGGCCTCTTAAGTGAGAAGTTGTCCTTAATCTTCCTCGTAGACAGGACGGGGAGACGGTTGAAGAACTAGTCCTAACCCCCAGCACTGCACTTTTATGATAGATTGGCCGGTACAGGTATTGAGCACTGTATTTCATCCACCAATTGGAGGAAATTCCACAAGGAACTGTACCAACTCTTCAACTCTCCTAGACCATCTAGTTAGCATAATGATTGAGACACAATTTTCAAAGAAACCCATTTGCCAGTTGAAATGCTGCTTGAACTATTTTCTCAAGAAAAGGAGTTCTTTTCCACACCATCAGGAGTGTGGAAATAACATTTTCTAGAAAATGGGTTTCTTTGAACTATTTTCTGAATGGGTTTCGTTGAACTATTTGCCAGCATTTCAACTGGTAAATGGGTTTCCTTGAACTATTTTCTGAAATGGAGTTCTACAAATACCATCACCAGTCCAGCATCCTATTCAAGCTACACTGACATAATTAGTGGTTCCTCATCTCAAAGAGAAATCAAAACATTTGGTAGCGTTACAGATGATCAATAGAACTTCCAAAAGCTAGATAACAATACTATCGTTCTAAAATTTCCAGTGTAGCATATTTGCACCATCACCTTGCTAAATTTGCAAAAATAATATACTCAATTGTAGTTATGAAATTTTACTGACTGCAGCCCTTACTCTACTTCAAAGAAACTGCATATGAATTTGAAGAGATAAGTTTTGACCAAAATGGAAAGAACTGCTGATTTAGAATTCTTGAAAATTGTTCCAGGATGAGAAAAACTCTCCCTGCTGTTTTTTTTTTCTGGAAGCATAAATGAAGGCAGAATGTTAAAAAAATAAAATATAAAATAAGATATTTTAAGCTTCCATATGGAATAATGTGCAAAATACAGTAGGCCATTTCCACCTGAATGGGCATCTCCGACCGGTCACCACTTGTAATCTTAGATAATTAGAGCAGTTTTGTGCAGTTCTTACTACGATTTAACAATGGTTGTTTCTACTTGGCACACCAATAACCAACAATTGCGAAGTACATATGAATGGATTTACTACAAAAACGGTAGAACATTTACAAAGGTACGACATTATCTATAAGGAAAGAAACCAATCTAATTTAGATAAAATTCATATGTTAAGGGTGGCACTCTAGGCATAGGGTTTGATGTGCCAAACACTTTGAAGATATAAGGAACTGGTACTAACACTTAGAGTTGGGTCAGTATACTCTTCTCAACTCAACCAAGCTTTTGCTCAAATCATGGGCTCTACTCTTCTAGTGCATAGCAATAGGCAACGACTTATGATCGTTGCCAGAATGTGGTAAAACGTGAGCAAGGGCAGAGGAATACATTTACTACCAGGTTCAGATTAACAACTTACAAACTCCACATGTGCCGTGGCAAGAGCTGTACCCTTACCCAGCCAGTTCCAAGCCTAGATAAAGGAGAAGAGTTGCATTACATGGCCAGCGTCAAACTTTGTCATATCTCGTATGGATACGAATCCTAAAAAAGTTAGCATAAATGCTAGGAAATCACCCGCTTTATGTGACTTGTTGCACCTGTTTCGGGGTGTTGCGGAAGAGCAAGTGCCATTACATCTACAACTAGGTTGATTGATATTCAGAAAGAAAGGGTGGTCAGGGCACTTGCCTCAAGGTGTGTAGAATAGGCTAGAGGCTTCAAATCATAATAGTCTGAATGTGATAAAAAATATGAGCAAAGGCAAAGGACAATGCACCACTAGCCCACTAGGCTTAGATTAGCAACTTGGAACAAAAGAACAGGAACCATGACTGCGGAAGGATGGGATTAGTGAATACTATGATTAGAAGAAAGATAAATATAGTGTATCTATAAAAAAGAAAATGGGAAGGGAGAAAGCTAAATATAAGAAAAACAGATTTAGGATTTATCGTACCCAAAGAGAGAGACAGAAAAATGTAAGTAGTAACTAAAAATCTTAATGAAGATGTTATATTAGTTACTGTAAAGGAGATAAGATAATACTTATAAAATCGGTATAGGGGAACAAATAACTAATGTAATTAGTGCTTATGCACCGCAAGTGGATTAGACCAACATACTTAAGATCATCTTCTGAGAGGACTCCAATTATAAGTTCAAGGAACACCTCAAAGCGGAAAACTATACATTGAGGGAGATTTTAATGCTCATGTAGGAGAGGAACGTATTGGGTACGAAGCAGTACATGGAGGATGTGGTTCTCATGATACAAATAATGGTGGGGTGGCTTTATTAGATTTTGCGGTTGCTTACAATTTATTCACAGAAAGCACATATTTTAAGAGGGAAGAGCACTTGATAACTTCTAAAAGTGGATAAACAAGAGTAAAATAGAACATCTCCCAAGTTCGAAGTAGAAAAGAAGTTCAGTCTACATTCTTGTACAGGACCAAAGACAACAAAAGAAGTTTGAAACAATCTATATTCTTGTACCATATAGACAATCACAATAACGCACTGGAAAGCCTGGTTCCGTAAAAGCTAAAATAAACAACCAGTAGAACAGTTATGATTAACCTACTGGGGAAAGGTATCTCCTTTCAATCGGTAGCAAATTCGAGAAACTTTCTAAGGTCAACAATAGATTCCATCTTGAAACAAACTAATTATGGATAAAGAGCCTGGTAATTTTAGCGTGCAAAACTAAGCTCAATCACTGGTTTTGGACTTATAACCTGACATACCCTGCACAAACAGTATTTTAGAATACATTAACATACCAAGTTCAATAAGGCATAAGCCAAGGTAGTGGACCCATGTGGAAAATAAAAATGGTAGTGATCCATTGATATCGGATCTAAGATTGGGTTAAGAGAATCAACATAACTGACAAGCCATATCCTCCATTTTAAATTTTAATTATGATAGACGGATAAGACAAGAACCACCACCAGCAGATAAGTATTGCATCAAATCATCAAAATAACAATAATACCACAATGGGAAGATGGATTCAGAAACGCCATACAACCAGTAACTCACATACACAATAACACATGCATCTATGATGATATTAATGAACTAATCACCTCAAACCACATAAACTATCAATTAAGAAAAAAGAAACCAAAACCATCTAAGCTGTCTCATTCGTCCAAAAATTGGACAGTCCTTAGGTTTGTGCAAAAAAATCGAAGAAGTCAATATTTGTAACTAAAAAAAGAAAATCATAGGCAATTCACATGAAAAAGAAATACTCCTACTACTAGCTCTACATGTAAGTGGTTCAAAAAGGCATACACATCTACATCAGTAAATTTGCTAAGTACAATATTGATCCGACAGTACCACAATGAATGTCCTCGACCTAAGACATATCAAACTGCTGTGTAACACATATTCACTGTGTTTTAAAGTTCTAAATTTTCAATCTTTTTCAAAATATTATTAAAGTAAACTCTCAATAGCAATTTGTATAAACTCCCAACAAGAAGTCAATTTTCATAAAGAAATAGTCAAAGTAAAGCTGACTAAAAAAAGAAACTTAACAGGGATCCATTTTGGGACAAAGGGAGTACTGAATTGTGAGAACTTCACTCATTCAGGAACACATGAGCTAGAAGCAAGCAAGATTAAAATTGAAGATAATGAACGAAAAAAAAAAAACCTCTTAATGACGTAGTCGCAAGGCTTGTAGAGCAGCTGCTTGGGATCCGAGAGAATATGGAGTTGACAGAAGCTAGTCAAGGCCATCGCCTTCAGCTTACACCCGTAAAACGCGCACAGACCATTGCTGCAGCTGCTGTCGTCAGCAGCAGCTAGGGCAACGGAATTTGAATTATTGTTGTTGTTGTTGTTGTTGTTGTTGTTATTGTTTTCGCCGCTGCCTTCAACCATGCAGTCCTCCTCGAGAACAGCTTCTTCCTTGTGGTGGTGGTGGTGGTGGTCGTCTGCGAACGGGGAGAGGCCGTACTTCCAGACATATTCGCGGTGTTGGATCCTGAGTTGCTCCATTAATCCCCAGTAGTGGACGCGGTAGCATTTCGCGAGTTGCTTGAGGTAGTGGGAGCGGCGTTTCATGACTTCTACGCGGGTCAGGTGTGTGGATTCGGAGAGGTAGGTATCTTGCGGTGATGGCGTGAATGGGGGTCTTGTGGTGATTGGGCTAAGGCTTGAGTGATCGGTGGTGGTGGTGGTGGCGGCGGCTTTAGGGCTTTCGAAGGGAAAGGGAGGAAGGAGGGAATTCATTTTGAGAAGGTTGGAGTTGTGGTGGTGGTGGGAGGAGGAGGAGGAAGCCATTTGGTAGTAGAAACAGGGAAGTGAGTTTGTGGAACGCTAAGGAATATTCTATATAAGTGTGAATCTTCAAAATTAATAAGTATGTGTTTAGCTGGGTAGTTTTTGGTTCCGAAAACTACTATTTTTTTCGTTCACTTGGTTGGTTTCAAAAACCTTGGTTCTCTCTCGTACCTACTAGTTTTATATACCCCTATACCCACCTTTATATCCTATCAAACATCACATTAAATCATAACTAACACTTTATTTCTTTCTCTCTCCAATCATTGAATGTAATATTTCAAACTTTTAAGGGTACTATGGGAATTAACCAAAATAAAATCAAAAACCACAAAACCATAAAAAACATAAAAAAAAATCAAACCTAACAAAAAACCAATCATCCAAACACATTGTAAGTCCTTAATTTAATGAAATTTGTTATGGTTGGATCACGAAGAATAGATCTGTCAGATCGTGACAGATGGTACTGTTCATTTAGATGAAGTAGATGGAATATATGAGTTTTTTTTTAAAAAGTCAATTTTGCCCTTTTAAAGATGGAGAGAGGAGTGAGATGATGAGAGGTTATTTTTGATAGTTATGGAAGATGACGTGATATTTATAATATTTAATTATGAAAAAGTAAATAAAAAGTTTAATGTGATATAATGTAAGAAAATAGATGTAGGGGTAATAGATGAAAAGAAATATTATTATAGAATGATATGTAAGTATGATATTGTCTTCGTGATCACAGACGAGAGTATGAATCGTATAGGGCCTATAGGCGTGTAACACCATATGACCTTCATGATCCAAGCATAAGTTTCTTAATCCATGAGATCTTAAATCAACCAGTAAAAATGAATGAAAAGTAAAAATAAACCAATAGAATTGGAAGTTTTTCGGAGATGGGATTCACTTTGAATGTCTGGAAAACGATACGAACCAAACGGTTCGTGTCCCTCTGTTAGGGGTGATCATGGTTCGGTTTGGTTCGGTTTTGGTCACTTTTGATCAAAACCGCAACCAAACCAATAGTTCGGT
>JAOWAN010047733.1:0-14139 GCA_028566635.1 Lobelia cardinalis
AAGGCTTGTGCTTCCGAAGTCTATAATATAAACGGAGGTGGCGACTCTCAAACTCACACACAAGCATGAGCGGTCACAAATGAGAAAACCCGTGTGCATGTACCGAAATTCTCGTCGCACCATTCGATGCGGAGAACGGGGGTTCTCACAGAACTATATTTTAATCGTGTAGATGAGAGTGAAATTAAAGGAAAATTTTGACTCAATGTCCGAACAAAGTAAAGAAAAGTACAGAGAGCAGTATCAACTTCAGGATGTAAATTATAAGGCTACTCGCGCGAAAGTGGAAAAGAAGACGGTATTATCTATTCGAAAACAAAAATTCTTTGGGTAATTTTTTCCTAAGACATATCTATGCATAATTTGATAATATTTTTGTTTTCCTCTTTGTGTGCAGTATGCTATTCAAATGCGTCTTCAACTTGCAAACATTAAATAAATTTTGAGTCAGCTATCGGAAGAACAAAGAGAAGCTGTCAAAGAGATTAGGTGGGGAGGTATTTTGGAGCTTCAATGCTCTAAAATCAAAAGGGAACTATGTGAATATTTGGTAAAAAATTATGATTCCGACCTCCATTGCATAAGAGTTCATGGCATGAATTTGGAGATTAGTGCCGGTGATGTGGAGAACATTCTTGGGCTTAGAAATGAAGGCGAGGGTATTGTATTTGAGGGAAACATCAACGAGGCCTTGGGGATCCATGAAGTGGTTGATGGCCGGATTAAGTTGAACGATTTAAGTCGTCAATTAAAGGAGAAAGAAAGTCATGGGTCTGAATTTAAGAGTCTATTTGCCCTTTATATTTTTGGACCTTTCTTGTGTCCAACCTCCTCTGATAAAGTGAAAATTAGTTACATGAAGGCCTTAGCTCCAGACAAGATTCTCCGATTCAGTTGGGCAAAATATGTGTTGAGTTATTTGGAGAAAGCAGTGCAAAAATTTGGCAATATAAAGGCCAAAAGCTGTTGTGGCTGCATTTTTTGCTCCAGGTAGGCCAATTGTAACGATCGGGCTTATTGTATCTGATGTTCGTGTGCCAATTATTGATTTATTTAATTTGATTGGCGTATGTTAAATATCTGGATTCTGTCGGAATGCTTAGAGAACCAACTACCTTTCCTCGTATCCGTGTTTGGACAGATGCTGAGATTGCCAACAGACTATCATATGTTAAGAAGGCTGTAGGATTTGATATTCAAGATGGGGTAAGGATCATTCTGGTAGAAGTTTATTATCATTATTTGTTAATTTATATTGTAAGTGGTTGTTCTTTGTTTTGCCTTTAACATTTGCAGATTTTGATTTGAACAAGGAGTACGAGGCTGCTTATGAACATTGTGAGTTCTTCAATGTACTTCATATTTTAAGGTAATATTTTAATAATTCCTTGTTATTAAATATTTGTTAATAACGTTACTAATAAGGAAGATTACCTAAATTTGAACAATATATATACGTGATATACTTAATAATGAAGGGACAAATGTGGCGGAATTAACTCTTGAACAAATTTACGCATTAACATCTATCACCGAAGATGAAGCTTATGAATTCTATCGATCCTACGCAAAAGGGAAAGGCTTTAGCGTGCGCAAAAGTACTACACACAAATCTTCTGATGGTAAGGTGCGAATAAAAACTTTTGTTTGCTGTAAAGAAAGCAAACAAATTAAGAAGGAAGAAACAGTTGATAGAATTAGGGATCCTACGGGGGAGAGTAGAGTCTGTTATGGGCTCATTTTTGCATTGTGTACGACAGAAAACAGAAACTTTATGGTGTACGAACATTTGTCAATGACCACAATCATGCATTGACTCCACCAAACCATGTCCATTTTTTGAGGTCTCATAGATACGTACATCCTTGATTATGGATGAAGCACGAAGAATGCAAAACGTTGGCATCAAGTCTAATAAGATCATGGACTTTATGGTTGATAAACAAAATGGATTTGAAAATGTTGGGTTCATGCAAAAGGATTTAACTAATGCACTGGACACTACGAATAGGGAAGAAATGTTATCCGGGGATGCAGAGTCTGCATTGGCCTATTTGTGTGCCAAGAGTGATTATGATCTATTGTACTTCTTTAAGTATAAGGTAGACGATGAAGGAAGATTGGAAATGCCATTTTGGGATGATTTAAAATCTCGTGGTGACTATGCTACATTTGGTGAAGTTGTGGGATTTGACGCGACATATTCTACTAACATTTACAATAGACCTTTTGTTATGTTCATTAGTGTGAATAATCACTTCCAAACCATTATGTTTGGTTGTGCTTTGTTACCAAATGAGGTGGAGGGAACATACACATGGCTTTTGGAGACATTCCTCGAAGCAATGAATGGTAAGAAACCAATGACAGTCATAACTGATGGTCATAAAGCTATGTGCACTACAATTGTAAGTGTAATTCCAGAGGCATATCATCGTTTGTGCAAATGACATATCCAAAAAAATGTTACACATAATATACGCATAGATGGCTTCCAAAACGATTTCACCAAGTTAATGGACGATCCATGCACGCCAGAGGAATTTGAGGATTGTTGGACTAGATTGTTGGAGAAATACGACGTTGTTAATAACTCATGGCTTCCCCAACTGTATAATAAGCGACAACTGTGGGCTACAACATTTATGAAAGGAAAATTCTTCGCAATAATGAGAATAACATGTCGTTGTGAAAGTTTTAATGGCTATTTCAATATTTTTCTTCATAGAAGATTAAGGATCTACAACTTTCTGAGAGCTTATGACAAAGCTCTATTGAAGATTCGTTTTCGTGAAACACATGAGAACCACAAGAGTGAAGACACTGGCCCAGTGCTCCGAACAAAATTATATGACATAGAGAGACATGCAGCTCAAGTTTTTACTAGAAACTTGTTCTTCAAGGTACTTACCAATTCAGTAATATCTTTACCATTGTTGCATAACAATTTGCACTTTATTTAAAAATTTATTATAAATATTTTGATGTTTTATGAAGGTGTGTGAACAAATAGAACTCGTGGTACAAGTCTTTAATGTACAATCACTTACCAATGACAATTGGGAGTCTGTTTATTTTATGTCAATGTACAAGAAATCCACCGATAGTTGGATGGTTCGATTTGAATTGCATAAAAAATCCTTGTTGTCACATTTTTCACGTGATGAAAACTCTAAGCATGAAGGAGCTTCCTAAATCTTTGATTATGAAAAGGTGGACAAAAGATGCAAGGCCAATGCCTCATATAGCCGAAAGGGTCACCTTATCAACTATTGGTGAACATATTCAATGATATGATTCGTTAATGTCGTTGTGCAATAAAATGCCATTTTTTGCTTCTTCCAATTCTTTAGGCCGGCAAAAGGCAACGAACAACATATAAGCTTTGATGGTCCGAAAGGAGAAGATTTACATTTCAACTCGTGACGACCAGGAAAATGGAGGTAACAGACGGCCGAACATTCTTTTCGGTGTGCGTAATCCTTCCTTTGTCAACACAAATGGGAATCCGGGAAAAAAAAACTACTGGCCTGAGGAAATGTGGAATTTGTAGGTACAATGAATATATTACTTATTATTTGTAAATATATTATTGTTTACAATAAAAGGTTATTCAAATTGATTATTCCATTTATGCAGGCGTAAAGGGCATACTTGAACTACGCATCCCCAAGTTGCATCTGGCATAGATGAACATAACCAATCAAATAATAGGTACTCGAGCGAAGATGTCAGTCAAGGTAGTGAAATTAATCAGGTAATTTATTTTGAAAATAAATATTTTCCTTCAAGCCAAACACCCCCGATAATTGACCCATTTACGTATTTGCAATTTTGACAATATACTTTGAATTATAGATGGATGCCTTTAATTTTCACCCCGGAGGATTTCTGAAACCACAAAACTTGGACCATCAAGCAGAGTTTGCCTTCAATCCCACTCAAGCAAGCTCGAGCGCAGTACCACATCAACATTGGGGTATTTGAAATGAGGCTCATGGTTGAAATGATTTTAGAGATTACTTGTAATTTAGCCATTAGACGTTTGACTAAATTTCAAATTGTCTAATCAACTTTATATAACTTCTTATAACTATGTTGTAATAATTATACACTTTTGATTAGTTAACATGTCGGTTAATACACCCATGTTATAGCAACGACAGAGGTATGTTAACCGTCGTAAACCGTCACACGTTCGTAGTTGTCCGGTTAAACAGTGTACTCTCACACACACACACACGTGTTAAGTGATACACACGATCGTGTGTTGACACCTTGATAATTTCATTTTGTCCATATATTTTGACCATCCACGTGTTAGCATCTGACAGGTGTTTTAAAGTCCTCGTTCTTAAACACGGCTGTGTTTCAATATTTACACATCAGTGTAGTAACACACGAGCGTGGTTATTGACACATACGGCCGTGTATTTCCTAAATACCTTAAAAGGGAAATTTAGGAAAAGAGTTGTTCAAAAGTCAACTATTCCTCTTACGCTATCTTATATTTTGGAGGTCACTATTGTGAAACGGAGGGATTAGTGTTATAATGACTTTGAAATGGTTCATATTGAGGAGGTAAGGAAGTGAGACCAAAAATTGAACAAGGAATGCGTACATCCACCGATAATCCCCAACTATCCTAAAGGTCAATTTAGTAAAAGTGTAGTACAAAAGTGTAAAACGTCAACTATTCCTCTTATGATATCTAATATTTTGGAGGTCACTATTGTGAAACGGAGGGATTAGTGTTACAATGACTTTCAAGTGGTTATATTAAAGGATATAAGGAAGTGAGACTAAAATTTGAACAAGGAAAAGAAGACTACGAATTGTACTATTTTACCAGAAATCTATAACTTTTTAACATTGCGTTGTAATAATTTAACATGTTTGGTTAGTTAAAATGACGGCAAAACACCCGTGTGTGATAACTAGAACGGGTGTGTTGATCGTTAATAAACGTTACAAGCTCGTGTTGAAATACAAAACACAACCGTATTTGTACACACGGACGATTTAGTTAAAGAACACGTCTGTGTGTTGAGACCGAAATTAACTATTTCGTCCAAAAATTTCTGAATATCCACGTGTCAGCATATGACAGGTGTGTTCATTCTCGGACCTTTTATACACGGTTGTGTTACCTTATAGACATACCCGTGTATTACACACGATTGTGTTGTTGAACACACACATGTGTGTTCATCCATATAAATTATTGATTTGGTCCAAAAAGGTTATGATATCTATGTAAAATATTATAAGTGTTAAAAACATTTGTATAAAATTGGTATATACCGCGTGTGGGTGAGCATTTTTCTTTTAAAAATAATTGTTTTCTGCGGCTGGTACGGATCCACGTCGCCATTTATGCCACAACCACGCGTAATTAGGGAACTTATTAATTCACACCTTCCGCTGGACGCTTCGATTTCCCCCCTTCACCTCTTATCCAAAATTCAACTGTAAGCTCTCCATACTTTCATTTCAATCCCTATCCTTCGTCTCCTTTTCTTTCAATCGAAATGGTAACTACACGCACCGGAACCTATCCAAAATCGAAGATAATCATTAGGTTTCGGTGTTCGTGCGACGTTTGGCGTTTCCATTTACGAAGGCAATTTGCGGCTTTTTGTTGGTTCCTGCGTCACCCACTTTACTGTTGTAGTTGTATTCGGGCCAAATGGAGATAGTTGAGGGATAGAGCTACAAAGTGGAGGGCTAGAGTTGCAAAGTTTTACGCTGGACAGGGAAAGAAAAGGCCTCGAGTTTCGAAGAAGACGGCTAGAGCTGAAATGGAGGGTTATTCTTTTTGTTTGTATGGATAATGAAGGGCATTTATGTGTGTGTGGGTACTGTAGGAATCTTCTGGGTTTTGTATGTTTACTGTAGGTTTCTTGTGGGTATGTGGGTACTGTTGGGATTTTTTGGGTTGTGGTATGGGTGTTGTAGGGTTCTTTTGGGCTATTTAATAAGTATTATGCTTTGCTAATCATACATATTACCAGTTTTACTTTAATTTTTTATTCTGTGCTTTACTTTGTGTTAAGGGTAGAGACAGCGACTCAAAAGTGACACACAAAAACAACCATAGATTAGATCTTCATAAAAAGAAAAAAAAATCTAATAACAAACGAGAAAAAGAAAAACAAGACAAATAGAAACACAGCAAGAAAAACAAACAACAAAATAGTAGGAAAAAAAAACAACCTAAGCACAACCGATATCAACTAATTAAGTGCCTTCCCTTTCATCTTTCAAGCCCCACCACTACTACCGCCCCAATCACTATTGTCACCAGCAGCACCAGGTTTGTCACCAGGTTTGTACACAAACTTGGGCTTGGAAGCTCTCACAACTGCTTCCCATGGTTCCTCATGTAGTTATGTTGGACCATGTTGGGTAGCTTGTATTTATGTGAGACAGCCACACCATCTGCATGCTGGAGAAGGGAGTTGTAGGTACGCATTTGCTGCTTTCTGTGCGTATGGCAAGGCGGGAATGGGCATTTGAAGCACTTCTCACCACAGTTCTCCCACTGCACCTTGATCTTCTTGCTCTTAAGATCAGGTGCATAAGCAGCAGCATGAGCTTGGAATTCTTGCAAGGTTATTTCGTCCCTACTTTCATCGTCTAAACTTGACCCATACATTGGAAAAGAAAGAGGAGCAAATGATTTTGGAAAAAACCTTGTAATTTTAAGTAATGAAAGACACTTGTAGAAGGAATGACAGAGATACACTCCATTTATAGACCCGAACTGCATATGCGTGCTCGATTTGTCGAAGTAAATGTAGTAAACCCTAATCTATCTACCACACACTTCATTAATTGCGGATTTTACCCTTTTCTATTATAAACACGCCCGTGCCCTTTAAATACACACGACTGTGTTTGGGCTTAAATTTTTTTACCCTTTTCTATCATGTTTCACACTTATTGTAAATAGTTATAGTTTTATAGTAAAAACTTAAAATTTTTTGTTGCTTAAGATATACTGTGACAAACACGGCCGTGTCTTTGAAACACACACGGCTGTGTTTTGGGCTTAATATTTTAAAAAATTCATTTGTAATTCAAGAAAATGATTGTGCTATCGTGAAACACGCTCGTGTTGAGGACCAATAATTATTTAACTACGGGGGTCTTTCTTTTTCTTCCATTATTCACCCCTGCTCTCTTCTGCTCTTAAACCCTAACCAAAATTCTCTCAATACTCAAAACACAAAACCCAACTATTTCTTGCTTGAATCCACCAAAATTCCCTCAATACTCAACACATAACACCTTCGCTCTCTTCTACTCTTAACCCCCTTCCCCAATTTCCAATTAGTCGACATTCAACCTAACACCCAACTATTTCTTGGTTAAATCCAGAAAAATTACCCTAACCTATAGTAACTCCACTTCACCATTCTTCTGAAATGGCAAGAAGTCAAAAACACAAGTCCGTTGTTCAAGACCAGCAACCAGCAACATAGAAGCAAAAGGTTCCCCCACAACCGAAGACCCCCTCAAATTCAACGGTTGAAGTGTATCCAGTCAAGATAAATGGAGGTGAGTCCTAACTTAAGAGAGCAAATTTCTTAAGAAATAGAAAAATTGTGGGTAGTCACTATGTTTGTGAGCATGCTCTTGATCTACTTAATATCCGTGAAGAATTTGTTGCTGTGTTGGATTCTATTGGTTGGGTTAAATTGTTGTCCATAAATTGTCCTACCTATGAAAAATTGGTCATCGAATTTTTGACTTCTTTTAACATTGACCGTGAAGGTCTTACTTGTTCATTTCGTGTAGCAAATAAGGATTATAGAATGGATATGGCGGAAATTTCAGAGATTTTTGGTTGGAAAACTGAAGATTTGTGTCATCCACCTTATAATTTTGAAACTCCCATTCTACGCAAGTCGTCACGAAGCAAAAAATTGGTTTATACAGCTTAAATTGTAAAGCATCAAATCTTACCACATATGCCTACCGATATTTGCACCGTATCCTTTCTTTCACCCTATTTGGACAAAGTGAGAATAATGGAAATATAAAAGGGTGAATTAGAGGTATTGTATTGTGTCCATCATCAAACCAAAGCATATTTCGTAGAATTACTTTTTAGCCATTTTGAGAGTGTAATTGGGAATTCAAAAGGTGAGATTGTTTGCGGAGGCATGATCACTGCTATAGCCAAACACACTGGGGCTTTTCATTCAAATAGAACCAATTTACCAGCAGTGGACCCTCAACCATTGCGGGTTGACGAGAAAATGTTATTGGCAATGAAATGGTTGCAAAAGTGTGAAGTTGGTGGTTTAGAGCGTATCCCTATTCCTACTGGTACTACTGACAGTGAGTGAGAGAGTGAGAGTGGGGATGAGAATGAAAATGAAGGTGGGAATGTAAGAGAAGATACATACGTGGATGCCCCGGGTTGGTTTCAAAGATACGTTGTTCACATCAATGCTCAGTTAACCGAAGTGCAACAAATACAACAAGAAATGCAGCAGCAGATGCAACTTCAGTAAGAGCATTTGGATGCCTATTTTAATCGCATTGAATTTCCTCCAAGTGGTGGCTCAACTAACTGCGGTTCGTAATAGTTTTATAGTAAGATTAGTTAAATTATACCGAAGATAACATTTACAAGGCAAAATTCCAGATTGAATCATTTTTGCTGCAGTATAGAAATCATCTCTTTCATATATTGTAACATTTTTTTGGATATGCCATTTGCACAAACAATGATCTGCTTTGGGAGTTTATTTCTGCACGAGCCTTCCTCAAAGCAGTGTCATTACAGGGGTATGAGTTTATATTTCTGTGATGACATCGTTTTCAGGTAGGCTCGTGCAAAAATCTACTCCCAAAGCAGACCAATCTTTGTGCTAATGGCGTATTCAAAAAAATGTTACAAGATGATTTCTATATTGGAGCTAGAATGATTGCTTTTGGAATTTCCCTTGTTGAACATTGTCTTCGGTATTATTTATCTAATCTGGCCATATGATGATAGAAAAGAAATATCCAAGCTAGTGCTAGAAGTTGTTCCCTCTAGTTTGAAGGGTTTGTTGAACATTTTTTTTTATCAATTTATTGTTGAATGTAATTTTACGATATTTTGAATGTAGGTGACTAAATATAATGATAGGTTAAAAGATTTTTATTGTAGTGGTTTGTAATCCATTCTAAGTTGATAGAAGATTGTATTTGCCTTGTTCTTAAATATTCACATGAATTTATAAAACACATGTGTGTCCACTGTCAAATATGTGTTCAAGAAACACATCCGTGTCTATTGACATCAAACAACCGTGTGTTGAGGGAATTCCCCATTCACGACTGTGTTTTTTATGGAACACTAGGTAATTCCACCCAGTATGACATTCCAAAGAATATTATCCATAGCACATCTTTTACATTTTATTCTATGAATGTTTTGATATGCTATTGGCCATCCAAATCGATGTCCTCTCTCTTCCCATTGCTCACATAACCTTCCATTCCTTTCCGCTAAATTTGTTTGACGATTCATTTGTATGTTTAGTACTCCTCTGTTCCTAATGAGGTGACGCTTTGGGACTCTAAAACTATTTCAAAATTAAAACACAATTAATCCATTTCTTGGTAACTACGATTGAAACCTCATAATTAAGCATGCTTTTGTGTCTTAATTAAGGTATTAAATTATGTATATTCTCATTAATGATGTCTTCGTATTAAGTAAACCTCACTGCTACGATTGTTTGGCTCTTGTTCTAAAATATTTCACATGAAATCATAAAACACAGGTGTGTCCACTGTCAAATATGTATTCAAGAAACACATCCGTATATATTGATATGAAACGACCGTGTGTTAAGGCAATTTCCCAGTCACGTTTGTATTCAATTTTGTTCAAGTATTGCACAACATTCAATTATGTTCAAGTAGTACATAAAATAAAGCACTAATCAACATTAAGTTTTTAAGCTTAAGAAAATAGATAAAAGATAACAGTAATTTTCTAGATTTACATCATTAATAACTTATCCCAAGTCGATTGTCCTTGCCATCTACTTCTCACATCCTTCACAATATTATTCATAGCACATCTTTTACATTCCATTCTATGAATGTGTTCAAATGCTACTGCCCTCTCTCTTTCCATTGCTCACATAACCTTTCATTCCTTAACTTATACGAAAACGGCTTCCACTAACTACGACTCCTCTGAAAAAATATAGAGCAGTCTCGCAACAAATGTGCATTCTCAGGACGTATGCAAATGCTGAGCATTTGAATTGGTAATTTAGACTCCTTGCCAAGAAAAATACTTGCAAGGACTCCACATGAGAAGGTTGCACGAAGATACCCTTGTGATGATAGATTATCAAGAGATGCAAGAGCAATATTAAGCGATTCGGCTGGCAATTCGGGAGTCACATCTTTGAAGAACTTTCTCAATGCTGTTTTAGTCTTGACGCCGAGATTTCCCGCGTTGAAGAACTTGGCAAACAATGCATCAAAGGCTGATTTATGCGTCCATTCTATTTTCAGCAAGCTATCCATACAAACCTTTCTTTGAAATTCATCACTATCAAACACTTCTTTGAATCTCTTGCAACTCCTTTGAAGGATCACCACATCTTTAAAAGAATATTTGGCAAGTGAGAGCATGATGAGCAGCAGCATTTCGAATGGGAGATTAAGGATATGATTTCCCCTCTCCGCTAAACTTCTTTGACAATCCATTGGTATGTTTAGAAACTAGGTTATCTGTTCTGAAATTGGAATGTATCGGATTTGGTGGTTATTCACATCAGTATTTATATAATACATGGCGGGAATGTAAGAAGACAGGTTTTAAATGGACACAACGTTTTAGGATTGTAAAACCATGGACAGTTAGGCCAAATCTTTAATGAACACAACTGTTTAGGACTCTAAAACCATTTTAAAGGACGGTTCAATTAGTACTCCCTCCGTTCTTAATGAGGTGACGTTTTGGGACTCTAAAACCATTTTAAAATTAAAACACAATTAATCCATTTTTTTGTAACTACAATTGAAACGTCACCTAATTAAGCATGATTTTGTGTCTTAATTAAGTTATTAAACTGTGTTTATTCCTATTAATGAGGCAAACAACCATTGGAACTATGTGATATCTCATCCGAAGACAGTTTTGTTTGGCTACATTTGTGTTTGCATTTGACAAATCATAAGAGGAGAGATCACTACAAAATTAAAAACTTCGTTATCACAAGAGGAGAGATTACAACTAAAGTCATAAACAAACCAAAACAAAAGCAACAAACAAAGAGGCAAACAAGTAGGGTAATCTAAGCAACAGATTTCCCTTTCTCCCCATTTTAGGTTGCTTCTTAGAACTATGGGTGGCAGTAGTCATGGCTTCCAAGCCAAAAAAAGGTGTACAAAATGCATAAACAAACCAAAACAAAAGCAACAAACAAAGAGGCAAACAAGTAGGGTAATCTAAGCAACCGATTTCCCTTTCTCCCCACCATAAACAAACCAAAACAAAAGCAACAAACAAAGAGGCAAACAAGTAGGGTAATCTAAGCAACCGATTTCTCTTTCTCCCCACTAGGTTTATACACTTTTTTTTTGCTTGGAAGCCTTGACTGCGGCAACCCATGGTCCCCAATTTTTGCTCAGGTAGTTAGCAAGTGCTTGATGCCGGACCCGATAGATGAGCATGTAGTTGTTGCTGTTTGCTACACCTTCTGCATGTTGGAGGATAGAATTGTAGTTACGCATTTTTTGCTTCCTATGCGTACGACAAGGAGGGAATGAGCAAAAGAAACTCTTGTTACCATCGGCAGTAGAGTCCAATTGAACCTTCCTTTTTTGGCTCCATAGGCTTGGTTCAAGGCATTCAGCCATAGTTTGGAATATTTCTTCATCCGTCACTTCATGCATGGAAGCAGTGTTGTTGTTTGCCATGTTTGAAGGGAGGAAGTGTCTAAAACTTAGAAGGAATGAAGTGTGTGAGTTTATTGTTCTTGAGAACAATAAACTTAACTGTGAAAGGCATGTATTATTAAGAGGAGTTAGGTTTCAATTGAAAGCAAAAAGATTTAAATGAAGTAAACCTAACACAACCTAACACTGATGGATGGAAAGAATTAAATGAAGTAAACCTAACACTGATGGAGGGATAGAGCTTCATTAAAAATATTCTAGCATGCTTTAACTGTGAAAGGCATCTTTCGCCTGCTGATAAAGATGCACTTAATGAGACTGCCAAATAGATAGCTTCCCACTACAAAATGGATAAAGCTAACTTAAATGCAGGTACATGCATTGGAAGTTTGAAAAGAGGGGTCTCAAGATCCTAAACCCTATACCTATATCATTGATTGTGTTACATGCATTGGAGTAAACCCTATACCTGTAGCAAGGATTGAACACAGCTGTGCTTAATCACATCAAATCATATAACACAGCTGTGTTTCATCACATGAAATCATAAAACACAGCAATGTCTCTCTTCTTGCATTATTTACAGATATTAAAATATTCAAAAAAAAATAAATACAATGCAATTTGATATAATTTTTAAACCAAACGTTAACACAAGACATTAAAACAATAAAAAATGATAAATTACATTTGTTTGGCTACATTTACATTTGGTAACCTAAGCAATAGATTTCTCTTTTGGCTTGGAAGCCCTGACTGTTGCTGCCCATGGTTCCCAAGTGCTTGATGATGGACCCGATTGATGAGCGAGTAGTTGTTTCTATTTGCTACACCTTCTGCATGTTGGAGAATAGAATTGTAGTTACGCATTCTTTGCTTTCTATGCGTACGACAAGGTGGGAATGGGCACAAGAAACTCTTTGGACCATTTACAGAGTCCAATTGAACCGACATCTTTTGGCTCCAGAGGTCTGGTTCAATAGCTGCAGCCATGGCTTGAAATTCTTCAGAAGGAGTGTTGTTGTTTGCCATGGTTGAAATGAGGAACAATAAACTTAGAAGGTATGAAGGATTCTGAACTTGGCAAATTAGGGTTCTTGAGAACGGCCTTTTTATAAAAGGAGTTAAGAGGAGTTAGGTTTCAATTGAAAGCATAAAGAATTAAATGAAGTACACCTAACAGTACTGATGGATAGAGCTTCATTAAAGGCTTCTGCTACTCTCTTCACACAGTGAGACTGCAAAATTGATGGATAGAGGTTCATTAAAGCCAGGTACATCTCTCTTCAAATCGTGTAGCGTTTCACAGCTGTATTGAGAAGGATAATCCACATAAATAACGGTTGTACATGCATTACAAGTGTCAAAAGAGGGATCTTAATACCCTAAACCAAATACTTGTAGCATTCATTGAACACACATGTGTTTAATCACATCAAATCATATAACACAGCTGTATTTCATCACATGAAATCATAGAACACATCTATATCTCTCTTCTTGCATTATTTACAGACACTAAAATATTCAAAAAAAAATACAATATAATTTGATATAATTTTTAAACCAAACGTTAAAACAATACATTAAAACAATAAAAAAATAATAAATTGCATTTATCTTGCTCTTTACCATTAAAATAATTATTTTAAAATAATTGACAGTGATTTATAATACTTTTATATCGATAAGATATAACATATTACTCAAAAAAATAACTATTTATCAAAGAGCGTAACATTTCAAATTACCGCCGCCACATAACAATTTACTAAAAACCATATAACATTTTACCAAAGTGTTATAATTGTTTTTAAGACAAACGTAAACAAAAAGTTATAAGCGATTTGTAAAAAGTTATGTGGCGGCGGGATATAGTTATGGTAGAAATTTTATTTATATTGTAACTCATTCTTGCTAAAAAAAAATTATATCGCTGCTTAATTAAAATAATTACATTACGTGGTACGCATTATTCAAAAAAATTTAAGTATTTATTTTTAAATTTTTATTTGAACAGACAAAATTAAAATTATAGACCGAAAATGGATAAACCGCATTACACCTAAAGAAATCAATATTAAAATATTAAACTGGTTATTGTAGCATAGAACTAGGGCTGTAAATGAGCCGAATTGAGTCGAATTTTTACGAATTCGAGTCGAGCTTTTCACATTTTTTTACGAGTCGAACTTTCACGAATTCGAGTCGAAC